>CAUYQV010037013.1:0-96364 GCA_963574575.1 Galagoides demidoff
GGGCTGGGGATTCGAACCCGCCACCTTAGGTGTACGTGGCTGGCGCCTTAGCCGATTGAGCCACAGGCGCCGAGCCCTTTTGCTGGGTTTTTAGTGAAACCCTAACTGCGGAGTTTGGCTGCTTCAACAATTTTCAGAAGAAACTCTTGTCCAGCTAGCCTGCCCATTCGTGCGTCTCCCTCCTCCACTCTCCCTTCCTTTTCTTTCTTCATTCTTCCTTCCTTCTTTTCTCCCTCCTTCTTTCCCACTTACCCTTTGGTTTTGCTAGAGACTGAGGATTTGACAGGTCACAACACAGAGGACAGCCTTTCTACTGGCTCTGCCCTCTCCCTCCCTTCCTTCCCTCTCTTCCTGGCACATTCAGGCATTTCTGTGTCTCATTTAGGGCGGCTGTCCCTTTGAGGAACCGTGTCCCGCGCTGGGTTTCAGTTGCTCAGATACAGTTCTGCAGCACCTGCCCACCAGTTCTGCAGACTCCCTCACAGGGGATAAGAGCCAAACCAACGTTAATTTGTGGTTTTGGTGCATCAGAGCATGCCCCAACTCGCTGCCCAACACCTTGAGGCCTTCAGGAACCTGTCAGGTGACATACCTGAGTGGAGGGGATCTGTTGGGAGCAGCAGTGTGGAGCAGGGGACAGCATCTGTGTCCAGAGACCTGAGTCGTCCCAAAGGAGTATAAGCTGCTCAGCTCCAGCCCAGGGTGGCCCGTGAAGATGGGTGTCCGGTGTTGCCTTGTCTCCTAATTTTTAAGAATTTAGAGATCTGATGTTTTATATAACATTTTCCCAAAGTGTAGATTTTTCTTTTCAAAAAATCTTGCAAGACAAGACTGTGTTGGTCTATACGTGTTTGTCTGGGAGAGACAGACCTAACCTGCAGCTCTCTGCTGGCTCCTCTGCCCTGGGCGTTGGGTTGGAGGTTTCTCGGGGCAGCTTGTCTTTCCCCTCCCCTCTGTGATGCTGTCCCCGCTCACACCCAGCCAGGTTGGGGTGTCCTCTGCGTTAGGAAAAGCTTCAAGGCATCAAGGGCCTGAGGCCTAGTCAGTTCGTTGATTCTAATTCAGCAGGAGCTGAACAACTCATCTCTCTGTGCCTTTAATTTCTAACCTGTAAATCAGGAATAATAATCTATCATTCAGCGCTATTATGGAAATTAAATTATTAATATATATATGTGTGTGTGTATACACCAGGAGCTTAGAAGACTTCTTGGCACAAAATAGATATTTAATATATGTTAGCTATTATATGAAAAGGACTCCTATGATAAATTCTTCCTGAAATTTAGTACAAAAATAAAATAGTAACTCTCAGATAACTGGTATTTTCCCCTTTACTTCATGGCAGATTTAATATAGGCCATTATATTTCTTCTTTTGACTTGATAGCAGAAATTTTAGAGCTAAATCTGAGGCTGAAGTACAGCAACTATCTCATCTATGACTGTATATATACAATCATCATTCTATGTCCTTTGTTATTTTTTATCTTTGTCCCATGAACCTGGATATATTTTTTAAAATTGAAACCTACCTCAAATACTTCTGGGAAGCAGGTGGGGACACATAAAATAAATTAATGAATTATGTAATAATAGATTAGAAGAAAAACACGTTAGGTGGTACTTACTTGGAGTAAATTTTATGTAACCCCCAGTTTTCCTTATATTCTCACATAGACTGCTGCACTCCTTTTTGAATAAATACAAAGCAAATTCAGTATTATTGTGGGGATAATTTAGAAGAGAAATTTTAATATTTTGCCCATGCTAAGTAGAAATGGCAAAATTATTGCTGAAAGTATTTGAAGAGTCCAAATTGTTTTCCAGTATCTATATAGAAGCATAAAATTTTAGATTAGGGTAAAATTTATTTACTTGTAGTGTTTTACTTGGCTTGATAAAAAGAGTCTTGAAAAACTTATTTTATGTTAATCAAGTTTCATTTTCTTTCTAGAAATGCAGCATTGTATTTTCACAGAATGATGGTGTTTGACCATCTCCCATGTTGGGAATTTCACTTGATTCATTGTCATGGGCAACACCTAAACTATTTGATAGAAGGATGTTGATTCTACCTTAAAATTTTTTTAAGACCTTCAAAGATAATTTGCCTTGAGATTTAGCATTTCTGGTTTCCTGTTTAATATCTGCAAATTGCAGCTAAAATTCATACCTCTCTTGGGTAGACAGTGGAGAAATAACTGACCATTTGTTGTGCATCACCTCATTGGAGAAAACCAGTAGTGACCAACCTACTCATTCATTTAGTAATCAGTCAGTAAATATTTATAGATTTATATGTGCTGTGTATGTGCTGGGTTGTGGAGATGCTCCGATCTTATACCTGCAAGTTTTACACACTAGTGGGTAGAGACAGAGAAGTAACCCATTAAAAAATAAGTTGGGGAAAATATTATTTTTCTGCTTTTGTTCTGACTAAGACACTGATACAATTAGACATGAAAAGTAAATGTTAGTCAAATTCAGCCCGATGTAGAATTTGTAAAGAAATGTGCTAAGCAACTAACGAGTCAGTTCCTTAACTTCTGGACTCCTCATTCAGATGAAAGCTACACAGGTCTGCAGAGAAGAAAGAAGGATTTGAGGAGGATTTCCTTGGAGGAAATGATGTTTAAAGCCCCCAGTTTTTACACCAAGGAAGGGAATGCCGCATTCGTCACCTCTAGCCCTTACTAAGATTACGTGGAGAACTTGCTGTTTGGGAACGGAGGGTCACCTTATATCAGGTTTAACTCTTCCTGGGGAAACATAGAAGGTGAAAAAAAAGCTGATGAGCTGCTTCGATGCAGCGTAGGGATCAGCCTTGATCAGAACAGAGGACATATGCGTGGTTCTGATAGGAGAAATGGCCAAGCTGGAAGCTTGTTAGTTCTAGCTGTGAACTTCTGGAAGAGGGCAGATGGTGGGCCTGGGAGATTGATGCATCCCCTTTGGCTTATCTTAAGAATTGCAGGTAGGTAGGGAGGGTCCTAAGGATTCCAAAAAGTTAGAAATAAAAAACAACCTATCAGGGAAGAGTTCAGTTCTAATAATTTGGCTCAAAGCCACCTAACCAATATTTTTATTTGTTCAATCTAACAACTCTGTTTGCCTCCTTTCTTCCTTGTCCACAGCTGAATGAGCTGAAAGGTAGAGTGTGGCGGCAGGTAGTGGCAGAGGGGAGGCTGGTCAATGCCTTCCCTGGCAGTCAGGCGCTGTCAACTGCAGGCCTTCACAAGAGGGAGAGGGAGAATGCTTACCTTGGCCAGGATCAGTGGCTCATGCATGTAATCCTAGCACTCTGGGAGGGGAAGGCAGGTGGATTGCTTGAGCTCAGGAGTTTGAGACCAGCCTGAGCAAAAGTAAGACCCTGTCTCTAAAAACTAGCTGGGCATTGTGATGGGCACCTATAGTCCAGCCATTTGGGAGGCTGGTGCAAGAGAATTGCTTAAGCCCAATAGTTTGAGGTTGCTGTGAGCTATGACATCACAGCACTCAACACCAGGGTGACTGAATGAGACTTTGTCTCAAAAACAAAATAAAACAAAACAAAATATTAAGGGTTGTTTATATTTGGGCAGAACAAATTCTAGTTAGCGAATCTTGTTTTGTGAATTAATGTGATCATAGGACTGCCTTTTTTATGTGAGCAAGCAGAAAATCATAAGAATGTGCCAACTTTCATTTTTTTCTTTTTTCTTTGTTTGGAGAGAGTCTCATTTTGTTCCCTCAGGCTAGAGTACTGTGGCATCATGGCTCACAGCAACCTCAAATTCTTGTCTCAGCCCAATTAGCTGGGACTAGGTGCCCATCACAATGCCTAGATAGTTTTTTTATTTTTAGTAGAGATGGGATTTCACTCTTGCTCAGGCTGGTCTGGAACTCCTGAGCTCGAGGGATCGACTCGCCTCAGCCTCTTAGAGTGCTAGATATACAGGCATGAGCTACTGAGCCCAGCTGGGATGTGCCAACTTTCCTTAGAGGGACAATGAAGATTATCTTTACTGAATAAGAGTTTACAGGGAGAGACATAAACAAAAGAATATTTCTGTTTTGCTTCCATTCACACACACATCCCTGTGTAACACAGGTTACACGGCAGAGGCACCTGCCTTAGGTCTGAGAAAGTCACATTATATAAAAAGCAGAAGAGATGGGATTTCTGTGCAATGCTGGCAGATGAGAACTTTCACTTCCTCCCAGGATCTCCATAAAGCATCTATAAAGTGATTTTAAAAAGAGTCTTAAACCCCAAAGGGTGAGAAGAATAGAGAAAGAGGCAATAACTGCAAGGTTTTGTAACCTGGAAAGCAGATAGATGAGTATAAAGGACCAGAGAGAGTTGAAGTATAAACTAAAGCAGGGAAAGGTGAAATCCAACCCACTTTATTCCTCAGAAACAACAGTTCAGAAACAGGTAGTATGGGGTTCTTTCAGAAGTGGGTTAGTTAGAAGGACAAACATGAGGCAATTGGTTGAGGGTTAGCTTTTGAAATAGAGTCCCACATCACTTTGCCAGCTTCATATAGGCAGGCAACAGAGCCTCCCAAACTTGGCACAAGGAGGAGTGTCTATTTTCTGGACTCAGCTGAAGATGAGAGAACCATGCTGAGAACAGGGGAATAAGCAAATACTGGAGGTTGAAAGCATTTCCAGTCACCTTCCCACATTCAGCTTCCAGATGTCCATCAGCCAGGCTTTCATTTATGATTGCAGGAGAAGAGTTTTCTTTGGGGAATCCTAAAAGCCCAAGACCTGATGATAGTGACATCAAAGCCAGATCACCCTTGTAAAGTTCACAGTTCATAAGTCCCCAAACACTTGTGTTTAGAGGAGTTTGGTCCTTCCACTTAAGCACAAGCAGATCGCCAAGGATGACCAGGCATCTGAGGAAATCATCTACTAGCGCACAGGAGGCCCAATATATGAATAATAGGAGGAGAGATCAGATTCAATATCTGAATCCAGAGGAGAGATCAGACAAAATGTAAGGAAAGCTGTAAAGAGCAATTCAAGTAAGTATCTCAGAACTGAAGGATCTGAGTTCTAGATTGAAGAACTCACTGAATGCCTAGCAAAATGAAATGAAAATAGACCCAGTACATGTCATTATGAAATTTCAATTTGCTAAAGAAAAAAGTAGGAGGTAGGGAGAGAGAGAATGAGAGGGTGAAAGAGAGAGGCGGGGATCAGGAAGACCAATGGCATTGGATTTCTCACAAGTTAGAAGCCAGAAGCCTCCGACATTTCCATACACAGAGAAACCGCAAGTCAATTGTTAAGATTAACAAACAAAGTATAGAATATGGACTATGAGAAACACAGCAGAAAGGCAAAAGAAGTCCCCACGATGATGGTGAAGGGAAATTCTGGTTTGGAGTGAGGAGGAAGTAGAGAAGCTTCTTCGGGAAGGTGTCACTGACAAAATACCAGCCATGTACAACCATCTTAAGAAGATGAAGAATTTGAGAGTTGAATTGGTAAATACATAAATGACTAAGAAAACAAAACCCAAGATTATTATTAACTTCAGGAAAAACAAAAACTCATGTAAGGTAGACAAAGAAACCAATGTTAATTTGTGGCTCAGCATGTATGTATAAGTAGTATATTTTTATGTTAAAAACAAAAAGGAGGAAAAGCTAATAAATCTTTTTTAATCGTATTAGGTCAATAGATAAATGTACAAAACCAAGAGCCAATAAAATCAGCAAGTAGCACAAATCTATTAGAAACATAGGGGAAATAACCAAAATATTTAGTAAAAAAATAGGTGAAAGTGATTGCCTTTAGGGGAGGAGAGGAAAATAGATGGAGACAAGAGGGTATCATCAATGGGAGGGCAAATTTTGTGGAACTATTAAAATACAATAAGAACTATGTTACTAAAAAGTGAAAGTTGGTGTGACAGCATTGTGGTGATTGGACTAAAAGAGAATTCCAGGACATAGAGAGAGAGAGAGAGAAAGAGAGAGAGAGAGACAAGGGAGAGGGAAGGAAGGAGGGAGGGAAAGGGAGAGAGAGGGAGAATATGGATCATATGGATCATGTAAGAAACCAAAAGAAGTTCAAGATGAGTGTGATGAGCAGAGAAGTAGAAGGGCAATCCAATTATTCCAACTGGGTAAGCCTCATAAGGATTGACTCCCTGGGACTGAGGATCCATCCTTCTCTGAAACAAAAAAGAGTTTTGTTGCAAGGAAGTGTGTATGTGGGATTCAGACAGAAAAAACAACAGTATCTTCTAGATTTCACTAAAGAAATGTGATTTCATCTTTAAAAGACAACCTTAATTTTAGTTGTGGAGATGAAGTGGAGGAAGAAAGCCTGAAGGCACGTCAATCACTGCAGGGTCTCTCAACTGCACAAACGACATATTGGGCCAGATGATTTTTTGTTGACAGTAGAGAACGGCCCTTTGCATCGCGGAATGTTTAGGAGCCTCCCTGGAATTTACCTGCTAGATGCCAGTGTTGTAACAACCAAAATGTGTCCAGATATTGCCAGGTATCTGCTGCTGGGCTAAGTCACCCCTACTCGGGCATCATTGAGTTTGGATGCTAATAGCAATTCTTTATTGCATTGTCCTGAAACAAGGTAGAGGATGTGGGGATGGAGGCAAGTAGGATTCGACAGAACTTCGATTTAACAAATGAGAGAATGGAAGAGAATTGGAGAATTCATATACAGTTTTGAAATTCAAGTGTGTTGAAAAATCAGATCAGGCCACACTGTGTGGGATAGAGCATAGGGTTAAGAGAGCGAGGCCCTAGGGATGGAATGATCTGGGGAGAAGCCAGGTGTCACTGCTGACTGTGAGCACTAAAAACAGTACTCACCAGACACAGCATACTGTCCAACCCCAACTCATATCTAACAGGATAAGAAAAAGGCAAGACAGAGTACAGTAAACAGAATATGTTAAGAGTTCACTCATGCAGTTAAGCTCTTTGTTTTTTACCCTTCACCCTCTCTTTGAAGCTTGCTGCCATGCTTAATTTTCTCGTGTCTGAGATTCGAATGAAGACCTGTGAGGAATTTGGGAGGGGCCGCACCCTTGTCTTTACATGTGGGAGAGGGGGTGGGGGTGCAGTTGGCCGCCCTGGGTCCCTCAGTTCAATGCGGATGGACTGAGTAGGTATTGTTATTTTGCATCAGGTGGCACTGATAACACTAGACCCAAAGACTCAGATGGGAAAAATCTGCTGAGTTTGTCTCAGTTTGCCCCAGTCTCTCCACAGCCTGGCTGTGGCCTCTCTCCTTTTCATTGCTCGCCTACCCACCCATACTTTGGTTGACTCTTTCTGGTCTTTGACATAGACACAGATATGAGAAGCATCAGCAGCTGCAGGGTCCCACTTTAAGTCCCTTGTCCTACTCTGACCCAAATATTTTAATAAGACATTTTAGATCTTTTTAAATATATCGTTCATTATTTTTCCTCCTGATTCTGAAACTGATACATGTCCTTTGTGAAAAACATAGAAAATACAACATCCATATTATCCCCAGCCCTACAGTCATCTTGGATTTTACTACTGGTTTTCCATAAGTCCTTGAGAGTGGTGATTATGACTCACTTGCTGTCTTCAGGGAGGAGTCAACCTTTTCTGTCTCAATCAAGGTAGACTTTATCCCTTTTCTTATCTCAGATCCCAGGATGATTCAGGAAAAGAGCAGCGTTGTTTTCCAAAACATCAATGGAAGAAATTAAACAAACTATACTTCCCTCACTCCTTTCCATATTTAAACCCACCATCCTGGGGTTGCTAAAAAATATTTTAAACTGTCAAAGAGTTCATGCTATTAAGTGGTTTATTTTTTTCTGTCTTTCTCTTTCTTTCTTTTTCTTTCTTTCCTTCCTTCCTTCCTTCCTTCCTTCCTTCCTTCCTTCCTTCCTTCCTTCCTTTCTTTCTTTCTTTCTTTCTTTCTTTCTTTCTTTCTTTCTTTCTTTCTTTCTTTCTTTCTTTCTTTCTTTCTTTCTTTCTTTCTTTCTTTCTAAAATAACCTGTCATTCTGTTTCTGTTTCACTTTGTCACCCTGGGTAGCATGCCATGGTGTCATACCTTACAGCAATCTCAAACCCTTGTACTCAGGGAATTCTATTCCCTCCACTTCCCAAGTAGATGGGACTACAGGTCCTCCTTCCCACCACAATGCCTGGCTGTTTGTGCATAGTATTTGGAAATAAACATTCCTCTTATTAATCTGCCTTAAGTGTAAGTACATCTGTGGGGAAAAGGGTGAGTTTCACCACAATCCCTGTAATATTTCTTGTCTGGTTGGTTTCCTAATGATAAAGTTTCTCAGTTTTTACTCATTTGGAATATGTTTGTTTTGCCTTTATTTTTGTTATAGGGTTATCTAAATATAAATATCAATGCATCGTTTTTGTTTGTTTGTTTGTTTGTTTTTTGATGAGTGGGGAAAAACCAAGTTAACATGGATTTGAAAGCCTATAAGAGAGCTAACAAATCAAAACTTAAGAAAGTCAACTGGATTAAGAAGTGAAGTCATACTGCTAGGAGCTAATGATATTTTGGATTGGCCTGGAGAAAGTGAGAAGAATTAAATTTGTGAAAAATAGTAGTCTGTGGGGTCAGTGGTCCTGACTAAAGCCAAATGGAGAACATTTTTTATATCATAAAAATGACACATGAGATCACATTATACTGACCTAAATCAGGCTGAGCTGCTGTGCTGTACTAAGTAAGAATCACAGATTTATAGGAATAAAACTTACAATTTTAGCATGAGATAGTTGTGATTAAAGAGGATCAGAAATATGCTGTGATTGAGAGAGGATACCTTGGAAAAGTGAGGTCTAAGAGAACAGAGGTCTTCTCAAGGAGGCCCCCAGGACACACAAACAAGATCCTCCCCATGGTGACTCAGTTCTTAGTAATTTGTAGAAACTTAACTTCCTAGGACCTGGAAACTAACACTTCCATTTCCATAAAAGCCCATAGTTCCTTAAAAGACTGAGCCTGCTTCCCCATCATGATTCAAACTGACCAATGAGAAAATGAGAAATGTACCCATGGGCCAGAACTTTTGTCTGGATATAAAAATGAGAAGACTGAGCCAGGGGAGTGGGGCCATTATAGACTCTGTTCTGCCATCACTCCACTAGCTAGAATAAAGCCCGTCTTCTTTTAAAAATGGTGTTTGGATGCTCTTTTTTCCACTGGAACTCATCTTCCTGCAACATTATGATTAAATTAATGTTAGCCTTAGTTATAACAGATGTGTGTTTGATGGGTATTATGAGAGAACAAAAAAGGGCTGCTGGTAAGGAAAAGTTGTTATACTGTTGAGTGGGTAAAATAAAATATCTCTATAAGCAGAAGCAGCAGAGGAGACCAAGGAAAGAATGTTTAAATATACCACCAGATGACATTTATACCTAAGTAAGATCTCTTAAAGAGTACGGTTCTTATCCAAACACTCTTTCCACTTGTAATGAAGGTGTCGTTCTGCCCTCTAAACATGCACATGCACAACCTGATGTAAGAAGAGAGCTGAAAAATACCTAAATTTTGTTCTCCATGTTGGTATTTTGGCTCTGCACTATGTCTTCTGGAAGACAAAGCAGTTTTCCAATGTAGGTTTGAAAGATGTGGCATTTTTTCTAATTTCCACAATGGTGCTATGGTTTAGCTCTGATTCTGAAAGCTAGAGACTCCTATAAAGGTCCCAGGAATCACTGGAACCAAAAGGGATGTGTTGGGAAAGGAGAAATTGTGTTTTTGTCAATTAGAAAGTTGTGTCATTGTGATATAAGTTTTGTGGATGAGGGCTGATGCAATACAACCCACAAAGCAAAAGTTATCAAAGGAGATAAGCACATACATGAAAAAGTTTGGAAACACCTGTTTGTACTCTTTTTTCAACAATTAAGGAAGTCAGATTTCCCTTTTGTGGTTTCCTTCCTAACAATTATAAAGACAGAGCTTGTCTTCCTTTAATAGTTGACATAAAAGTTACAGGTTGGAAGGGAGATGAGCTGACAGGATTAGCTCCTTGCTCGAATATCTTGGAGACCTCATCCCTCACACAAAGACTCAACTGGGAGAGTGTCTATTTTTCAACATCAATAATAACAGCTCAAGACTCAGATGAGTGGTGAGAAGAGGAAAGATTTGCTTAATGAAGTGGTAGAATAATTTCATTCTTTACTCTCAGCCTTCTATCTGTTTATAATATCTAAACACACATGTTTCCAATGAAATCAACAATGTTATAAATCTTACAAGGTTATAAATTTATAGATTTTTATTAAATCATAGCTGTTTACTTTAATGTAATTATGGGGTACAATGTGCTGGTTTTATATACAATTGAAAATACTTTCATCAAACTGCTTAATGTAGCCTTCACTGCATTTTCTTAGTTATTGGGTTAAGACATTTATACTCTACATTTAGTAGATTTAACATATACCCTTGTAAAATGTACCATAAGTATAGTCCCACCAATTATCCTCCCTCCACCTATCCTCTCCCCTGCCCTTCCCCTACTCTTTCTCCTTCATCTTGGGCTGTAGTTGAGTTATAGCTTTCAAGTGGAAGTGTGGGTGCTTATATATTGGTTTCATAGTAGGGAGGAGGACATTGGATACTTTTTCTTCCATTCTTGGGATACTTTACTAAGAAGAATATGTTCCAGCTCTATCCATGTAAACATGAAAGTTTAAGAACTTATTTAATATTATGTTTGAATTGCAATTGAATTTCACCTTCTCTTATTCCACTAACTTTTTAGTTTAACTTACGGCGTATACCTACGTGAAATTTTATACTCTATATTATAAGAAATCTGAGCTAACCCAGAAAGATTTAGTTATAATTATATTTTATTTTTAAACTTTCATCTGTTTGTAATGTTTTGAACCATTTAAAATTGCAATGTTATGAAACATAATATTTGTATACATTTAACACTAATTGGCTTTCAATGGATGATCAAAATGTTGTTTTATTCTGTTATCGTAATCGGCATACAGCATTTTTTAAATCAAAAGAGTATTTATCATGAAACCCTCTGAAACTATCTCCTTTTATAATGTATCAAATTTTGGAAGAGTTAGTTACTACATTATAAATATAGGAGCATGTAATATTAACCATAGAAAAAAACATTTTAAGTCAGTTTTATTATTTTTTATTATATTAATTTAAGAACTTCACAAAATGCTCTATTTTACATGTTATTTGGGTAAAAATATTTAATGATGAAAAATAATAATGGCCAAAATTTGAATGACAGAACTTTTCTTTATTATAAAAATTGTCTAAATTTGCACTTATATATCCTCTTCTTAAAGTTTCATATTGATAATTTGCACATTGAACCATATATTTTAAAATATGAAAAGTGTATTTTACTTTTGCTATTGAAATTTACATGATTAATGTGCAAATTTAGTAGAGATTCTGTTTTCTAGTGGCTATTTCTAAATATTGAAGAAGGAGAGTGAGGGCAAATTAAACAGAAAAAAGAAAAAGATAATAATAACTGCCATTTATGAGCCATGAGGGCAAAAAAAAACTCAAAAAATTCAAGCCCACAACTCCTGTGTCTGTGAACAAAAAAAAAGAGAGTAAAGCATCTTTACATGCTTTAAATGACTGCAGTTTGTGAATTCGAAAGGATAGTGTCAAGAGAGGGTGTACTTCAATGGCTCCTAATCAGTGCACTTAGGAAAACAAAGGATGTGTTTCTCTAATTATAATTTCAAATTTGGAATCAGTCCTCCACATTCAATATTTGACTGATTTAGTAAGATTGTTATACTAATTTTAACATGATGCACAAGGAAATGGTAAAAGACCTTGCAGCCCTTTAGATAAAATAATGTTATGCTTGCTGGTATCTTCTTGATTGGGCTAATTGGAATAGGGATACTTCCAACCCAATTCCCAGAGTTTTTAAAAACTGGTGGTGCAAGGTTTGTGATCAAATATCTCCAATGTTTTTGTGCTTTCTCCATCTGCAGTGATAGTTCCCTTCCTGTGCTTTCCCTCAGGACAGCTGAGATTTAAAAGTATTGCAATTATAAATATTCTTCTTAGCACCATTATGCTTTCAGCAGTATGCACAACAAGTTCAATTTCTATGGAGTGGTAAATACATTGCAATCATTTGATGACATTTGATGCTTATTTATTCTTTTAGGTTTTATTTATTTTATAAAGGTATTTTCATGGAATTAATCTTGGTGATGATGTGTGCTTATTTTATGTATTTGCCAACTGATTTCCTAAGGTTTTCAACTATTGCTACTTAAACAACCGTGTCAAGTTGGTCCCTGAAATTCTCATAATATGTTGTCAATAACAAGTCACAGGTCTTACAAGCCTTCAAAATTAATGTGAGAAAATATATGATGAAAATGACACTTTTAATTTATAAAATAATAAAACAAAACACAAGGTGCTTTGTTTTATAAGGATTACATTCTTAAATCACACGTGACAGAGGGTGAAGTTCACTATTCAAATGATATTATAAAATAACACTACTCTAAAAATTAAATATCATAAAGATGCTGGGAGGCTGAGACAACAGAATTGCTTAAGCCCAAGAGTTAGAGAGTTAGAGTTTGCTGTGAGCTGTGATACTACAGTACTCTACTGAGGGTGACATAGTAAGACTCTGTCTCAAAAAAAAAAAAAAAGAAAAAGTAGATGATGAAAAACTGTACCAAACTTCCTTTTCCACAAATGGCAAATTCATTCTATGCAAAACAGCTCTTGTAGGTTTGTAAATGACTCCCTCCTTCCATATATTCATTGCCTTTGGTTCAGGCATCTGATCTGAGCTCACATACCTTATAGACAGGATATTTTCCTGGGCATGTTTAATAGTGTTATTTTCCCAACCATTATTTGTGATTATGAATATACCATGAGGCTGATGATACTGAAAAGAGCTCAGATGAAAGCTGGGATAAGAGTGAGCCTCATGTGCATTATCTGTTCACCTGGAGGGCTCATGTATTTCACCCTCAGCCCTTGTCCTCATAGCAGGAGCTAAGATATACATTCAGATTTTTAAGTTTATAATGTATCACATAAAATCAAATTTTCTTATGTACTTTAACCAAATTAAAATTGACCTGTATTTTTTTTTCTATTTAATTTCTCCTACTTTAGCACATTATTTGAAATCCAGTGATTTTTCCATTGTGGAGTTGGCAGTTTCATTATATAAAAATACAAAAAACACAGTTAAGTATAAAATGTGGGTTGAGAAAATGATTTTGAGGTACTTTGAAAGCAGCTATCAATGTTTAATTTTTCCCACTGGATTAAGTTGCAAGTATATAATGAGGTGAATTATACTTTATTTCCACCCTAGTTTATGGCAACCATGATCTTTTGTTGTCTAGGTATAGCACTCATGCCCTCAAGAAACTCATTGGGAAAATATGCCATTTCATATTCCAGAAGATCAAGTCTTTTCCAGTATGATTATCAATTACAGGGTGAGCACCATGAATTAGACATCTATATTGGACATCTCTGGAGGTAAGAGAATAAAATATTAAAATTATTATCTATATTATTTCAGCTAATGGTTCATTCTCTTTGTGGTATATGATTTATAACATAGGAAATGTATTGATAAAATTGTATAGACTTAGTAATAAAGGGTTGTGCATATTGACTCATAGTCAAGTATTCTCTTGTGGTACTGGAATGTAATCCTTAAAATTTGAAGATTATTAATCATTTAGTTTTATATTATTTTGGTGCTGCTATTGTTCCAACTAGACAGCAAAACCAACTGTTCTGATGGTGCAGGTGTATGCCAATGAGAACTATTCAGTTCTTGGTTTTCATAGTTAAGATAAGTGCATTTCTTTACTATATTATGCTTTCATAGAAAGAGTAATATTAGTTACACAATGTTTGTTCATAAAATCAAATTTACCAGGTGATTTCAGAACAACATTCCCCCTCAGGCATTAATTTCTGATTATGAATCATTAACACTTATTTTCTTCATTTGTGCATTGTCTTACATATCTTTACAAAACAATACAGCGATAAATCAACTTAAAAACGTAACCTAATACATTTTTGTCTCAGAAGAACCTGAGTAAATGTAGCTTTCAATTTTTGTGTGTCATGAATCTAATTTGTTCTTAGTGCTCAATTAAATTAAAATGGTAAAATAATAGTGCCTGAATCCAGGCTAAATAAGATGAGATAGTGACTAAATAATTGTTCCAAAAATGTTTACAAGATGTTCTGTTGTTGAAATTTTCTGAGATTAATGTAAGGCAGTGGTTCTCAACCTGTGTGTCACGAACAGCCCTTTCACAAGGGTCGCCTAAAACCATCGCATACATCCCGTACAAATACAGGTGTATGAAAATAATTTTATGGTTGGGGTCACCACAACATGAGGAGCTATATTAAAGGGTCGCAGCATTAGGAAGATTGAGAACCACTGCTTTAAGGGGATTGTCTTTATTTATTGTTAGTATTTATTATTGGAGACTGAGTATTTCTCCAAGCCCACTAGGATATCCCTGCAGTCAGGAAAACCTCAAGAAATAGATTAACATGTAAATATTTTGATGCCACCTTATGGTTGTCATAAAGTGGTCACATGTAATGTTTATCCTCTTGGTAATACAGAAGGAGTACTTTAGCAATTCTGTCCTGATATAAAGTGAATTCACACAAGGAATCTCTGGATTGTCATTTAACTGGAAGAGAATCAAAACATTTTTAGGTGATGGTTAATTATTGTGTTAGTAAGCACTAACATGTCATCATGTGTACATATCTACATTTTTATTGCTTTGTCTGCTTTCTCTGTATTTGACTATATTCTTCATGCTCAATATTCTAGCTCTCTAGTCCTTTCATTAGATCAGTTTCTTTACTGTTCAACCTGTATGTTGATTTATTATATTTTGAAGAATTTTCTTTCTACTTTGTGTTTTCCCAATATGCTTTTCAAGTTTATACTTCCTTTTCCTTCCACATTATTTTGATTTCCTATTTCTCCCATTGTGTTGACAAACATTTAAAAAATAATTCTTATATCTGAAGTTTATGTGATGTGGAATTTCTTATGAATCACATTCTGGTAGCTTATTTTCTTGTATGCAATATAATTTATAATTTCACATGTTGGAGGTATCAAACTTGGGATTTCTGTTTATTTATTTGTTTGTTTGTTTATTATTTGTTTGTTCATTCCATTATTCTGTGAAACATAACAGAGAATACATGTAAAAACTAACAAGTAAAGTTAAAACAAATTACATAGCATGTAAAAAGTAACAAGTCAATTATTTTTATTATATTTATTCAAGCCAATTCAGGAAAATATTGTAATTTCAACTCGTAGTTGGTACAAAACATCTATTCAAAAAGTATTTTACATTCCCTGCTTCTATTAACTTTATGAAATGTGTTTTGCGTTGTATCTAGAGCACATCTTCTTGGCCACATTTTGAGATCTCTGCAGCACTTTGTACTGATGGCTACTGTGGGGGATGATGCAGCTCTGCCGTATTCAGTCAATTTGGCAGAATCATGAACTTTCAGTGTTTCTGACCACCCTCCCTTAAACATGTTTATAACATATAAATAAAACATAAACATATAAACATGTTTATAACACTAGAAAAACATAAATAAACTGAAAAGGTGCTTCTTTTTATAGCTTGGTCTTAAGATTATGTGATTAACATTGATAAAGCCTTAACTACAGTTATTGAATTATTAAATGTCTTCAATTTTCGTACCAACCCAAATAAAATACCATGAAAATTAATGACTCTATGCTTCAGAGTAATTATTAGTGTCAGCTCAAAAAAATCAGTTAAGTAATAAAACAAATGAAACAGCATGGATTCTCTTCTAGTCCTGAGACACAATACTATGAACCTCTTAGTTATAGGACCTTCTCATCCCATTAACACGGAATGAAGAAAAGGTATCTTTTTTTTGGTATGGCATCTGCTACAATCCCTCTCTTCCATGTCTTTAGAGAAATTTTCCTGGAGATTGAAATTTCAAGTTATATAGGGATCTCCCTGTTGATATTTCATAAAAGAAGAAAGAAAAACAAAAATAGAAAACTATCCACTTTCAAACAACTGAGATTCAGAACAGCCTACCAAATAATCATCAATGGTTTTTTGGGTTTTTTTTTTTTTTCAAGGTTAAGGAATTTTGGAAACCCCATATAAAACTTAGGCTGTGCTCCCAAGTCACTTTCATATGAGAATTAAAATATAAACAATGGACAATAATTTATGTACTTATATTTTCAAAATAGATTTGAACTTTCTACATTTATTTGAGCCAATACTCACAGCATTTCTATAAAGCTAATATCACAATCCACCATATTTTATACATGTGTTTGTAAGGTTGAACAGAAACCCTGAAACTGGAGAGGACAGGGACTGGGTAGTAACAAGGCCATTGTCCCCCAACCCCCCAAACTGAATACACATTATATCACCTTGTGGTAATGAAGCCATGGAAAAGAGCACTCAAGAAGTGGTATTGAGTCCTCACATTTCCCCTTTGTGATTGCTTGTCCACAGTTGTCACTTCAGCTCAACAACTGTCACTAAGTACATATGTGCCCATCAATGTGCCAGACATGGGAGTACAGAGTACATGAGACATTGTCCCTGTCCATGAGGGGTTTAAGAGGAGCTGTGCAAGTGGACTGGAAATTTTCAGCATGTACAATAATTGTAACTAGAAAGGAAGTCTGGGGACAATGGGAACATGCAAAGTGGGGGCTGACCTGTTCTGGATATAGATAGGGGAGCAGGACAGAAGGACAAAGTTGTGTGCTATGGGGTTGATGCTCAGGTGATGACAAGGGATAATGACCCAGTGAAGGTCATGATGATGGGAATCACTGTACATGGTGGTGAGGGTTGACACAATCACAGAGGCAATGTTGTTCTGAAGGTGTTTTTCCTACTAAACTTACATTGTTTGCTTCATGTTCCTGAGAAAAATGAACAGATATTTAGGGACTAGCCCCATAAGAAATGGTTTTATCCCATGTTATCCTTGGAATATCAGCCAGCAGCTTCCAACTTCTTTTCTGTATCTTCACATTTTTTCCTTGGTCTTAGGCCCAGGTCTCTCACCTGACCAGCAGGCACTTGGTTGGCCTTTATCCAATAAAATAGGCTAGACTCAGTCTACATTTCACACACACACACACACACACACACAAAAAAAAAAAAAAAAACTGTAAACCTTCTGTTTTACCCATAAAAATTTACCAAATTAAGAGAATAGATAAGAATTTTGGAATAAATAAGAAGAAATAAATCTTGAACATATTTTTTGGAATGTTTTCATTGAATGATTCCAGAAGCAAGACAGGAAGTAATCATAGCTAGCTGCAAAATCCTTTTAGGATTTTAAGCCACCTCGTAGCCTTCAGGAATTCCTATAAGGTATCCTATAAGAAAGTTCTAATACTGGTTTTGCTATGACTAATATTGTTACTAAAATAGACTATGTCACTGCATATTGAAAGTGCGTTTTCATTGTTGGCCTACAGAATATAATTTAGATTTTTTCAGTTTGAAATAAGACATTTACAATGAAAGATCTCCAGACATTGATTTCTAAGCAATCACATTGTGTGCTTGAAAATTAACCATAGCACACTTTGTAATGAAGCTCATTTTATTCAATGCTCCCACACGTCCTTTAGTAGGGTTGGTTGGAATCTCTCCTTAGTGTCTCAGAAATCCAAAGTGAAGGTTTGAGCTGGACTATATTATTACCTGAAAAGTATGCAGAAGAATCTGTTTTGAAAAATTTTAGGTTGTTTGCAGAATTCTGATCCTTGAGATTATAGGGCAGAGGTCAGTTTCCTTACTGACTGTCAATCAGAGGTTGCTCTGAGCTCACAGAATTGTCTGTCTGGTGCTTGCACATGGCCGCCTACATCTTCAAAGCCAACAATGAACATGACAAACCTTTCTTATAATTTATATTTCTCTGCCTTTCTTTCTTACTACCAACCAGGGAAAGCTTGTCTTTAAAAGTCTCTTGTCTAGTTATTCATGTTATCAGAGTTTTTCTGCTGATTCTGCCCCATGATTATTTTATACCATTTGGCTAGATGAGCAGATAAAGTGAAGTTGGGCTGAGGGGCTCCTGGAGTAGTGATTAACCAGCCCCTTGCCGAAGAGCTGGGACTGGTGTCTGTACCTTTTCCCCTAGAGCTTTGCAAAGGACCCCTACTGTGTTATGACCTGAAACACTGGGGACTTCCTTTGTGTGGTGGGGTGAAGCAACTCTGTCTTGTTTTCATCTGGTCTCTGTCCTATCCTAGTGAATCAGTTAACTCTGGGTTGAAGTCTCAGCTGTGGAGAAATACCAGCAATTAAGTCACCCTGACCACTAGGGGCAATAACTGGAAAAGAAAAATCAAACCTTTACACAACACTTTACAGGTACTACTTTGGATCATCCTTGGATGATTGGTCCAATCTGAGAGATCTAAATCAATTGTCCCAGTCAGCACCCGGTCTCAAGTGGGAGAGTTCAAAATGTCTCTGGCAACTAGATAGCAGGGGTCTGCTGGCAGCTTGAGTATGAATCATTCTGGTGCTCTGTGGGGTCAGAAGGACTCTCCCAGCAAATGAATTAGTCTGGGAATGTTGATGCCTCCTTCCCTACCTTGCACCTCTGTCACACCTAGTCACTGGTAAACCTGCAGAGCTGTGACCCAGCTCCCTCCAATGACCAGATGCTCCTCCAGGTGTTTGTACCTGCCTGAGTCACAGGGAGATCTATGTCTCCTCAGTCAGGCCTCCAAACTCTGCCACCATCCGGCAGGGAGCGCTGAGGTCTGACAACCGCAGGTGGTTAATGGAAGATGGGATGGTTCACTCAGTTCCAACCCCACCCTTGATTGATGTTGCTGATACTTATATTCACACAGAATTTGTGATTTTGTACTGGCAATAATTCTCTGTGGACCAGGCATTGTTTGAGGTCACAGAAACTGAGACTCAGCCCTGGTCAATGCTACAGTCCAGAGCTGGTGTGTCTGTCTCTGCTGCAGTCTGTGATGGGGCAGGTGCAATTAGAGCTCACTCTCAGCTCTGAGTTCCAGCCTCTGGCCTCCTGCCTTTGTCTTAGCTATGATCCCTTGAGGGCAGGGTGCTTCTTAGGCTCACTAACGCAGTCCTGGCTCAGCCCTACCCTGGGAGTATGCTGTCTCTGAGCATACATCTTCTATTTTCTGTCCAAGCTATGCCCCACCCAGGCAGGTACCATCTCAGGCATACTCTTTACTCATGTGGCCTGAGTTACTGTCCCAGATCTGTTCCACCATGTCTGCCACTGGAGAAGATGCCTGGTTTTCTCTGGTTGCCCAGAGAGACAGGGAGTATCTCTCCAAAATATCCTCAAGGGTGTGAGCCCTATTGTTCCCACTGCTGCCACTGCTGCTCTGTGCAGCAGGGCACCACCTCTCCCTCTCCCATATGGTTCATTTAGTTCACCATCTTCTCCTTACCCCTGTGCCACAGAATCAGCACAGAGCTGTGACAGCCCAGGTCCTGTCTACACCTCTTGAGAAAATGCCCAAGAATATGGACTCCATTGGGGACAGGCTTCCAGACCTTGGGGTGAGAGTGTAGTGGAGTGCTGGGAATTCAGAATTGCAGGTAGAGAATATATAAAGTTTTATATATTTTTATGCCTGGCAGGGGAGTGCCATGGCACAGTGGTAGGGGAAGAAGGTCCACTTTTTAGAGGGTCTCTCCCGTGAGATAACATGGGAGGATGTCTGAATTCTGCTTGCTTGTTTGTAGAAAGTATACTATGAGCCGTTCTCTTGGGGCGGGGGACTCCTGTCCACTTGGTGATAGATTTTGTACTGATTGTTTGTATCATTGGGGTCGCAGCTCGCCTCTGCAGGGTTGATATGCATTCAGCTCCAAACCATCAGCTTACTAGCTAAACTTCTGTCTTTTAACTCTCCTTCTGGAGGGGAGCCTCTGTAGAATGCCAGCTCTAGTCATCCATCTTGCCTCTGCCACCACCATAACACAGCTTGTTAATCCACTCCTGGGTTGGTGGGTATTTAGGCTGTTTTGACATTTTGGCAATTGTAAATTGAACTGCAATAAACAGTCTAGTGCAAGTGTCCTTATGGTAAAAGAATTTTTTTTCCTTCTGGGTGCTCAGGAATGGAATTGCAGGATCAAATAGAAGGTCTAGCATGAGTTCTTTGTGGATTTTCCACACTTACTTCCAAAAGGGTTGTACTAGTTTTCAGTCCCACCAGCAGTGTAAAAGTGTCCCTTGTCTTCACATCTACACCAGTATATCTGAAGTTTTCATACTTTGTGATGTGGGCCATTCACACTGGGGTTAGATGGTATCTCAGGATGGTTTTGATTTGCATTTATCTAGTAATTAGGGATGATGAGCATTTTTTCATATATTTGTTAGCCATTCTTCTGTCTTCTTTAGAGAAGGGTCTATTCATCTCTCTTGCCCAGTGGTATAAAAAATTATTAGATGTTTTTATGTTGCTTAATTTGAGTTCTCTGTAGATCCTAGTTATTAAGCTTTTGTTTGATTCAAAATATGCAAATATCCTTTCCCATTGTGTAGGTTGTCTGTTTGCTTTGGTTGTTGTCTCCTTAGCTGTATAGAAGCTTTTCAGTTTCATAAAGTCCCATTTGTTCATTTTTGTTGTTTTTGCAATTGCCATGAAAGTCTTCCTCATAAAGTCTTTCCCCAGGCTGATAGCTTCAAATGTTTTTTCCCACTTTCTTTGAGGATTTTTATTGTTTTGTGCATTATATTTAGGTCTTTTATCCATCTTGAATCAATTATTGTGAGTGGAGAAAGGTGTGGGTCCAGTTTCAATCTTTTACATTTGGATATCTAGTTTACCCAGCACCATTAATTGAATAGGGATTCTTTCCCCCAGTGCATGTCCTTGATTGGTTTATCAAAGATTAGTTGGCTCTCTGGGTTTTCGTTTGTTTGTTTATTTGTTTTTCATTTTATTATTTTGCAGTTTTTTGGCAGAGGCTGGGTCTGAACCCACCAGTTCTGGCATATGATGCCAGCACCCTACTCCTTTAAGCCACCGGAACCACCACATCTCCCTGTTTTTGATTCTCTTCCAGATATCTATGTCTCTATTTTTGTGCCAATACCATGCTGTTTTAATCACTATGGGCTTGTAGTACAGCCTAAAGTCTGGTAGACTGGTGCTCCCCACTTTGTTTTTATTACTAAGAATTCCCTTGTCTCTAACATTTTTTTTCTGATTCCATATAAAATGAAGCATTATTTTTTTCCAAGTCTTGAAAGTATGATGTTGGTTAATAGTGATGGCATTGAATCTGTAGATTGCTTTGGAAATTATAGACATTTTGACAATGTTGATTATTCCCAGACTTGAGCATGGTATGTTCTTCCATTTGTTAATATCTTCTGCTATTTCTTTTCATAGTGGATCATAGTTTTCTTTATAGAGGTCCTTCACCTCTTTTGTATATTCCTCAGTATTTAATTTTCTTTGAAGCTACTTAGAAAGGAATTGTGTCCTTGATTACCTTCTCATCCTGGTTGTTATTGGCATATACAAAGGCTACTGATTTGTGGGCAGTGATTTTACATCCTGAGACATTACTGTATTTTTTTATGACTTCAAGGAGTCTTATGGTTGAGTCTTTGGGGTTCTCTAAATATAAGATCATATTATCAGCAAAGAAGGAGAATTTCACTTCTTCGGGCCCCATTTGGATACCCCTTATTTCCTTCTCTTGACTGATTGTATTAGCTAGAACTTCCAGCACTATGTTGAATAACAGTGATAATAAAGGATAATCTTGTCTTGTTCCAGATCTGAGTGGAAAGGTTTTCAATTTTACTCCATTCAGTATAATATTAAGCATGGTTGTGTCATAGATGGCTTCAAACTGTTTAAAAAGTGTCTTTCCAAGGCCTATATTCCACAGAGTTCTAATTGGAAAGGGATGTTGAATTTTGTGGAATGCTTTTTCTGCATCTATTGAGAGGATCGTATGGCCTTTGTTTTTGCTTCTGTTTATATGGTGAATTATGTTTATGAATTTGCATATGTTAAACCAACTATCCCTGGGATGAAACTTAATTGATCATGGTGTATGACTTTTTAAATGATAAGCTGTAATCTATTGGCTAGAATTTTATCTCATATTTTTGAATCTATATTCATTAGTGAAATTGGTCTGTAGTTCTCCTTTTTAGTTGGATCTTTTTCTGGTTTTGGTATCAGGGTGATGTTTGCTTCATAGAACATGTTGGGGGAAGATTCCATCCTCCTCACGTTTTTGGAATAATTTCTGTAGTATGGGAATAAGCTTTTTTTTGAAGGTTTGATAGAATCCTGGAGTAAAGCCATCTGGATCAGGGCATTTTTGTTTTTGTTGGGAGATTTTTTATTGTTCCTTTTATCTCAGTGCTTGAAATTTGTCTGATCAGATGATCTATTTCTTCTTGATTAAGATTAGGGATAGTGTGTGTAATTCGAAGTATTGATCCATTTCCTCTGCATTGTCAAATTTCTGGATGTGGTGTTTCTTGTAGTATTCAGAGATAATCTCTTGTATCTCTGTGGCATCATTGATATTTCCCCTTTGTCATTCCTGCTTGAGGTTACTAGAGCTTTTACTTTTCTATTTCTAGTTAGTCTAGAAAGGTTTATCCATTTTATTGACTTTAAAAGAAACCCAACATTTTGTTTCATTAATCTTTTGAATGATTTTTTTTGTTTTCAAATTCATAAATCTTTGATTAATTTTGGCTACTTCCTTTCTTCTGCAGGGTTTAGGGTTAGGTTTTCCAATTCCTTAAGATGGTTTGTGAGTATGCTAATGTACTCTCTTTCTGTTTTGTGAAGGTAGGCATCTACCGCTATAAATTTTTTTTCTCATGAATGCTTTTGCTGTATCCCACTGGTTTTGGTTACCGGTGTCTTCATTGTTGTTATGTTTGAGGAAATTAACAAACTCCTCTTTTATCTCTTCCTGAACCCAACAATCATTCAGGATAATGTTGTTTAGTTTCCAAGGCTTTGTGCAGAGATAAATATTATTGTTGGAGTTGAGCTTCACTATTATAGCCTTGTGGTCTGAAAAGAGACATAGAATAATTTCTATTCCTTTGATTTTGCTAAGGTTAGATTTTTATCCTAGGATGTGATCTATTTTGGAGTATCTACCATGAGCTGATGAGAAAAAAGTATATTCTTTTGCTTTAGGATGGTGTGTTCTGTTAATGTCTATTAATCCTATTTGTTCTAGGGTCATTTTTAAGTCTTTGTATCCTTGTTTAGTTTCTTTTGAGAGGTTCTGTCCATTTCTCTCAGGGGGGTGTTGAAGTTGCCAAGTATTAAAGTGTTATAGGATATTGTATTGCTCAGACTCCTCCAAGTCTCTTTCATAAATCTGAGAGCATGTAAGTTAGGTGCATAAATGTTTAATATTGAGATACCTTCTTATTGTAGTGTTCCTCTGACCAGTATGAAGTGTCCATCTTTGTCTTTCTTAACTAAAGTTGCTTTGAATCCTCTTGTGTCTGAGAATAAGATTGCAACCCCTCCTTTGTTCTGATTTCCATTTGCTTGAAACACTGTTTTCCATCCCTACACCCTGAGTCTTGATTTGTCTTTCAGGGTAAAGTGTGTCTCCTGGAGACAGCATATGGATGGCTTGTGCTTTTTTATCCAATCAGCCAACCTGTGATTCTTCAGTGGGAAATTCAGTCTATTGACATTTATTGAAAGTATCCATACGTGTGGTGTAATTCAATTCATCTTATTATGAGATAGCTTATTGTGTGATTTTGTCTTTTGTGCCATTGTGAAAGTTAAGCTCTGGCCTTTGGCTTCTAGATGTTTAATTATGTGGTGATCCATCGTGCTGTTCAGAATTGAGAATCTGTCAAAGTATTTCCTGTAGAGATAATCTTGTTATGATGAATTTCTTCAGTGCTTGCATATCTGCTAAAGATTTGATTTCTACAGCAATGTTGAAGCTAAATTTAGCAGGATACAGTATTCTGGGCTGAAAATTGTTTTGTTTAAGGATGTTGAAGATGGATGACCATGCTCCCCTGGCTTGGAAAGTTTCAGTTGAAACGTCTTCTGTCATCCTAATGGCTCTGCCTTTGTAGTTTAATTGGTACTTATTCTTAGCTGCTTGTAGAATGTTCTTCTTTATCTTGAGTTTGGATAGGTTCCTAACAATGTGCCTTGGAGAGGCTCTGATAGAGTTGAGATGGCCTGGGGTTTGATATCCATCTGAAAGGAGTGTGTCAGGATACATAGTAGAACTTGGGAAATGTTTATTTATCATAGTCTCCAGTAGGGCTTCCATACTTTGGGGCCATTCTTCTTCCCCTTCAGGGATTCCTATTATCTGTATGTTTGAATGCTTCATGGCATCTCACAGTTCTCTAAGTGCCTGCTCTGCTTTGTCTCTCTTCTTTTCTGACTTGATAACTACTTGTGTTAACTCAAAGACTTTATCAGCTATTTCTGATGTTCTTTCTTCTCCATGGCCTAATCTAGTTTTGATACTTTCTATAGCTTCTTTACATTCCCTGATTGTCTCCTTCATTTCTTTAAGCTCATCCATATCTATTCTATATTCTACATATCTCTCATCTGACTTTTGGTTCTGTCTTTCTTTCCACTTTCTCATCCAATCCCTTCATTGACTTAATCATCCATATTTTAAATTCCCTTTCTGTCAGATCCATTAATTCTTCTTTTTTTTATTATTATTGGGGATTCATTGAGGGTACAAGAAACCAGGTTCTACTGATTTCATTTGTTAGATAAAATCCCTCTTACAATGGTGTCTTGCCCCCCAAAGGTGTGGCATACACCAAGACCCGACCCCCATTCCTTCTCTCTCTCTGCTCTTCTTTTCCCCCACCCTTCCCTTCTTCTCTCTCTGATCTCTCCTTCCCCCACCCCCACCATGTCATTAATTGTCCACATATCAAAATTGAATATATGGGATTCATGCTTCTCCTTTCTTGTCATGCTTTACTAAGAATAATATGTTCCACTTCCCTCCAGGTTAATACAAAGGCTGTAATGTCTCCATTTATTTAATGGCTAAATAGTATTCCATGGTGTACATATACTACAGCTTGTTAATCCATTCCTGGGTTGGTGAGCATTTAGGCTGTTTCCACATTTTGGCAATTGTAAATTGAGCTGCCATTAAACAGTCTAGTGCAAGTGTCCTTATAATAAAAGGAATTTTTTCCTTCTGGCTGGATGCACAATAATAGGATTACAGGATCAAATGGGAGGTCTACTTTGTGTTCTTTGAGAGTTTTCCAGATTTCCTTCCAAAAAGGTTGTATTAGTTTGCAGTCCCACTAGCTCAGCAAAGATGGAGAGTTTGACTTCCTCTGCTCCCATTTGGATGCCCTTTATTTCCTTGTCTTGCCTCATTGTATTGGCTAGAACTTCCAGCAGTATGTTGAATAGCAGTGGTGATAGAGGACAACCTTATCTTGTTCCAGATCTGAATGGAAAAGCTTTCGATTTTACTCCATTCAGTGTAATATTAGCTGTGGGTTTGTCATAGATAGCTTTGATCAGTTTAAGAAATGTGACACCTATGCCTATACTCTTTAGTGTTCTATTTAGAAAAGGATGCTCTATTTAATCAAATGCTTTTTCTGCATCTATTGAGAGGATCATATGGTCTTTGTTTTTACTTCTGTTGATACAGTGAATAATGTTTCTGGACTTGCATATGTTAAACCGGTTTTGTATCCCTGGGATAAAATCTACTTGATCATGATGTATAATGTTTTTGATGATAAGCTTAATCTATAGGCTAGGAGTTTGTCGAAATTTTTGCATATATATTCATTAGTGAAATTGGTCTGAAGTTCTCCTATTTCGTTGGGTCTTTTCCTGCTTTTTGGTTTGAGAGTGACATTTGCTTTGTAGAATGCGTTGGGAAAGATTCCTTCCTCCTCAGTTTTTTGGAATAATTTCTGCTGTATGGGAATAAGCTCTTCTTTGAAAGTTTGATAGAATTCTGGTGTGAAGTCATCTGGACCAGTGCATGTTTTTGTTGGGAAATTTTTTATGTTTTTTTAATCTCAATGCTTTAAGTTGGTCTATTCAGGAGACCTATTTCTTCCTGGCTAAGTCCGGGGGGTGATTCCAAATATTGCTCCATTTCCTTCACATTGTCAAAGTTCTGGGTATCGATTTTCTGGTAGTATTCAGAGATAATCTCTCATATCTCTGTGGCATCAGTTATTTCCCCTTTATTGACATTTATCAGAATATATCTACTTTTGAATTTGATAGTTCCTTCAGAGCAGTGTTTTTCAACCTTTTTTTATCTCCTATCAGATTTGAATCTATAAACCTTTGCAGCACACTTAAATAATGTTGATCAAAAATAAGAAGGAAAAAAAGAACATACTTATTGTGCTTTAAGCTTCTTTCAAAAATAATGTATTAATAATCTTTAAAATTTTTCCACATACACTGGTTGAAAATCAGTGCTTTAATATCCAGTGCTTTACTACATGTCTGGGTAGTATCAAGCATATGGCCCCAAGCACACAAGAATGAATGCTATTATACCACTGCTTGGTAATGAAGCTATGGAAAAGAACACTACAGAAGGGATATTAAGTTCTCATACTTCCCCTTTGTGATTGTGTGTCCACAATTGTGATGTCAGCTCAATACACATCCTGTGTGTGCCAAGCAGTGTGCCATGCATGCAGATACAGAGGTACATGAAACGATGTGCCTGTCCTTGAGCAGTTCAAGAAAAGCTACTTTGTGGACTGAAATTTTCTGCACACATAATAATTGTAACGAGAAAGGAAGTTGGGGACAATGGGAACATATAGTGGGAGCTCACCTGGCCTTGTTGTAGATGGGGAAGTGGAACAGGAAGACAAGTTTATGTGCTGTGGGGCCAATGCTCAGGTGATGATAAGGGATAATGCCCCAGTGAAGGTTGTCATGATGGGAAGCACTGTAGATGGTGGTGAGGGTTGACACAAACACAAGGCAATGCTGTTCTAATGGTCTCTCCCCCACTAAATTTAAATTATTTGCTTCATCTTCGTGAGAAAAATGCATTGATATTTAGGGACTAACACCATAAGAACTGGTTTTATCCCCATATTATCCTTGAAATATCAGCCAGAACCTTCCTTTTTTCTTCTGTATCTTCACATTTTTTCTTGGTCTCAGGCTTAGCCCTTTAATCCAATGAGCAGGAACTCAGCCTTTATCCAAGAAAATAGGCTACATTCAGTCTCCAAATTACAAAAGCAATTCAATGGTGAAAGTTCAATATTACCCATAAAAATTGGCCACATTAGAAGAAGTGACAAGAATTTTGACATAAATATGAACAAGTAACTCTTAAACATATATTTTTTTTGAATGTTTCCATTGAATGATTCCAAAAGAGAGACTGGAAGTAATCCCAGCTAGCTTCAAAATGCTTTTAGGATTTTAGAAATGTCATATACTGATTTTGCTATGACTAATATTTTCACTAAGATAGATTATATCAACGCACATTGAAAGATGCATTTTCATTGTTGGCCCACAGAACATAATTTAGATTTTTCAGTTTCAAATAAGACATTTACAAGGAGGGTTCTCCAGACTTCTATTTCTACAGAGCCACATTGCACACTTGAACATTAACCATAGCACACTCCTCAATGAACTTGACTTTATTCAATGCTTCCACAATTCCTTTACAAATATTCTTTATAGAGATATTTCTACTTATTTAAAAGTGGTATCACAAATGCCACCTCTTCAAAGAAGCCATCACCAGAATTTCAAATGTTCCTAATTGCACTGTTAATTGTTACTCACTGCACATTTTAAAAAATAAACTATGATAATGATCCTGTTTTAGTTTATAATTTCTAAGTGACAATTTGTTATAAACTTAGTGCTTTAAAACATCACTTATTCCACAGACACAAAGGTCAGAAACTCAAGTAGCATTGGTTATAATCTCTAGTTAGGATCCCAAAAATCCAAAGTAAAGGTATGAGCTGGAGGAAGTTCTTATCTGAAAAGTATGCCAAAGAATCATTTCCAAAATTTTCAGGTTGTTTGAAGAATTCTGATCCTTGAGGATATAGGGCAGAGGTCAGTTTCATTACTGACTGTCAGTTAGAAGTTGCTCTTCACTCTCAGAATTGTCTGTTTGGTGCTTGCACATGGCCCCCTACATCTTCAAAGCCAGCAATGAACATGCCAAACCTTTCTCATAATTTTTACTTCTTTACCTTTCCCTCTTACTACCAACCAGGTAAAACTTGTTTTAAAAGTCTCTTGTGATTAAGTTAGGTCCAATTTTTAATCTTCTTAGAGAGAACAATTGTCAGCCTAGAGTTTGTATCCTTCAAAACAAAGTTTCATACACTTAGAAAAAATAAAGCCTGTTCCAGACAAGCAAACATTGAGGGAATTTTTGAAGAACAAATCTGCCCGTTATGAAATACTTAACTCTGCATTCATTACACATGAATTAGGACAATGGTTAGCCTCCACTACCAAACCACCCAAAACCTAAAGCCCAGAGCTCTAACTAAGCAATAATATAAGAGGTAAAACATAGAAACAATATATTAATAAACAAGATAAACAAAACACCATCCCACATGTTCATCAGCCAATGTAAATTGCTTGAATTTCTCACTCAAGATACATAGGATGGCTGCATACATTGAAAATTTACAAGTCTGGGCAGTGCCTGTGGCTCAAAAGGGTAGGGCACTGGTCCCATATGCTGGAGGAGTGGTGGGTTCAAACCCAGCCCTGGCCAAAAATGGCAAACAAACAAACAAACAAACGAAAACATACAAGTCAAATATCTTCTCTACTCAGAAAACGCATCTAACCCACAAGAACGTTTACAGACTTAAGGTTGGAGGAAGGCAAAAGCAATTCCATACAAATGGAAACCAAAATAGACACTGAATTTTTGTATCAGATAAAATTGACTTTAAGTCAATAGTAAAGAAAGACAAAGATGTTCATTATATAATGATAAAGGGAGCACTTCAAGAAGAAGACACAATGATCCTAAATATTTATGTATCTAACACAGGTGGACAAAGATTCATAAAGAATTCCTATTAGATCTAAGAAAAGAGATAAACAGCAACATTGTCATTGCCAATGTCATTGTCCTTCACCCAACTGATAGAACTCAATAGTTCATTCAACCAAAAAATACACAAAGAAAGCCAGGCACAGTGGTTCACACCTGTCATCCTAGCACTGTGGAAGGCCATAACATGAAGATCACTTGAGCTAAAGCCAGAATTCTGCTGGTAGGCACCTATATGGTAGGAACCTATAATCCCAGTTACTTGGGAGGCTGAGGCAAGAGGATCTGATCTTTTGAGCCCAAGAGTTTCAGGTTGCTGTGAGCTCTGGCATGATGGCACTTTACTGAGGGGAACAAAGTGAGATTCTGTCTCAAAAAAAAAAAAAGAAAGAAAGAAAGAAAGAAAAAAACATAAAATAAAGAAATATTAGACTTAAGTGGGACTGTAGAACAACTGGGTCTCACAGACATTTACGGAACATTTTACCCCCAAACCATTAAATAGACATTGCACTAATCTCCATGACTGATCACATTTTAGATCACAAATATGGCTCTGAAAATTAAACAGTACTTTTGAAATAATACCATGTATCTTCTCAGACCACAGTGAAATAAAAGTAGAAATCAATTCCATGAGAAGCACCTAATTCAACACAATGTCATGGAAATTAAACAACCTACTGCTGAAGAATTATTAGATTGATGATGAAATTAAGATGGAAATTTAAAAACGACCTGAACTGATTAACACATAGGACACAAACTCTCAAAATCTAATGGGATACAGCAATAGCAGTACTCAAGGGAAATTTCATATCCATAAATGCCTACAACTAAAAGACAGATCACAAATTAACATTCTAATGACACTTCTGAAGGAATTAAAAAAGGAAGAGCAGGCTAGGTCTGGTTGCTCATGCCTGTCATCCTAGCACTGTGGTAGGCCAAGGCTGGTCAATCACCTGAACTCAGGTGTTCCACACCAGCCTAAGCAAGAGCTAGACTCCATCTCTAAAAATAGCCAGATGTTATGGCAGGCACCTGTAGTCCCTTGGGATGCTGAGGCAAGAGGATGGCTTATGCCCAAGAATGTGAAGTTGCTGTAAGCTATGATGTCACAGAACTCTATACAGGGTAACAAAGTGAGACTTTGTCTCAAAAAATATATGTAGGGCAGTGCCTGTGGCTCAAAGGAGTAAGGTGCTGGCCCCATATGTCAGAGGTGGCAGGTTCAAACCTAACCCCGGCCAAAAAATGCAAATATATATATATATATGTATGTATGTATATCCATCCACTATCTGCCAGAGCTAGGAGGAGCCCCAGGCCTCCTGAGCTGTCACCAGCAGCCTGCCAATGACCGGTTTAGCTTTAGAAGTACAGTAAGGGTGGGGCAGGTATCAGCCATTTGTGTGCTGACTTCTTTCCTGCTGGCTAGGATGTTTGCGCTGGGAATGTGCTTAGGGCTGTGCAGATGATGTTGAGCCCTCAGGGAGCTTCCATTCTCCGCAGAGCAAGCTGCCAGGAATTGCTTCAGACCCAGAATAATTTCTTATATTTATTGTTTTAATTTTAATCCTGTCCAGGTAACACAAATTGAACTTCAAATATTGTTTAGTTTTTCCTACATTTCATCCTTTTTTCTTGAACTCACAATTGTTCTTAGCACAAAAATTTTTGCTGAGCAAAACCATGTAGCTTCTGTAGGTGAGAATAAAACTAGGGATCCCCACGCTACTGCTCACACAACATGTGAAAGTAATCCTACATTGAGCAAGAAGGCTGAACTAAGTATTTCAGCTTGCAAATGTTGCCTCCTTAAAAATAATTACTTTTTTCTAGTTAGATTCTGCCCTGCTTCTGGGATTATCCCATTTGCAGGCCTCGAGGCTTCCATTTCCTGCCCCTGGGAAAATTAGGTGGGATCTCACTGCCTTTACCTCTTCCTTGCATGCTCCCCTTGGTGACTTTTTTCTTCCTTTTTACCTGAGGATCCATTGTTCACAGTTGCTTTTCCTTCGTCCTCTTCGAAGTGACTGAAAAATGCCAGCAGTTTTAATCTAGACAGTCCACATAACCATGCCACAGCCATGTACTTCCAGAAATTCACCTGGAGAAGTATAGAGAATCAAATTATATGGTGAATGCTTAAATTTTGTTTCCAATGCAGAAGATATTAAATAAGTCTCTTAAACTGTGGAGATATATGGCAATGTTAAAGGAATTTACATTGAGAAAATCTATTGGGTATTAATATGTGACACATTGGATGGGGTAAGTCTGCCAGTCTGGAGACCAGGGAGCAAATATCTGTAGCCCTCAAGAGGAGAGAGGGTTAGACAATGATAGAATAGAAAAGAGAAGATGGGTTGGAAATAAAATGGATCATAAAATCTTTGTAAAAGACTATTAATCATTGTCTCTAGCCCCCATTTTAAAAACCGTGCCTCTAAATATCATACTACATAGGAATTTTTCTAGAGTTCCAAATTAACTATACACAAAATAAAACTCAATCCAAAGCAAGACTCACTTTCATTTATTTATTTCTTTGTTTCTGAGACAGAGTCTCACTCTTATCACCCTGGGTAAAGTGCCATGGCATCATCATAGCTCACAGCAACATCGAACTCCTGGGCTTGAACAATCCTCTTGCCTCAGTTTTTCTATTTTTTTTAGTGTAGACATGGTCCCCCTCTTGCTCAAACTGGTCTCAATCTTCTGAGCTCACGCAATCCACTGACCTCAGCCTACCAGAGTGCTAGGATTATAGGTGTGAGTTACTGTGGCAGACTAAGCGTCACTTTGATGTCTGCCTAATATACATCACTACCCCCTGAAATCTTCTGTCATTCCAGGCTTCAAAGCTTGAGATAATGAAATGTCTTTATCATTTGTTCTATTGTTTTTATTTCAATTTAACATTTTAAAACATCCATTTTGCCATACCCATATCATGCTTTTGGATACTGAATATCGATTGAGTGAAGATTATATATTTTTCTGCATGTTAATCCTTGGTGTTTATTTTTATTCCATTAAAAAAATACTAAGCAGGTAGTAGATTTCATTCTGTGGAAATCAATTACACAAGATACAAGGAGCCTGGAGGCACCCAGACAGGCCTGAGTAGGCCTATGACTTAGACAGTCAAGTTATCAAGTGACTTAGATAGTCAAGTCATCAAATGGGAGGGATTAAGCTCTTTGAACTTTTGATATGTAGGTACATTAGGAAACCTGGTTTCCTTCCAATGCAGGGATAGAACTTGTTTCTCCTTCCCCCTTCCTAAATACACCATCACCTCTCTGGTCTGTTAGCAAGCCCTTACCATTTACCCAGTCTGTCTTACTTTCCAGTCTTCCAGGTAACTTGGGGTTCTTTCAGTCTAATCTTTTGGTATTTTTACATTTTGCATATAAACCTTTGCTAGAAATCAATAAAAGTCTTCTGAGCAGGCCAGAGAGGGGCTATATTTTCTTACTTTACTCAGCATGAATTAATATAAGAATTCTCCAGGCATTCTCAGCCTTTATGAGTTTTAAGCTCACGTATTTTCTGCATAGTTTTTCTCAGTCAGCTTTCAAACCAAGTCTGTGTTCATGAACAAAGATCACCAGCACTCTACTACATCTAAGCAAAAAGATAAACAGTAGAATCATAATTGCCAGGGAGTTGAACAATCCACTGATAAACTAGACAGATCATCAAAGCAGAAAATTAGCACAAAATGCTGGAATTCAATGGGACTCTAGAACAAATAGGGTTAAAGGACATTAACAATATTTTCCCCTAGTTCTACTGAATATTCATTTTTCTCATCAGTACATGGAACATTCACCAAGAATGACCATATCTTAGGCCACAAAACATGTCTCAACAGATTTAGAACAATAGAAATCATGCCATTTATCTTCTCACACCATAGTGGAATAAAACAAGAAATCAAGTACAATAAACACCCAATTCTATACAAAGTTATAGAAATTAAACAACCCGATGTTGAACAATTATTGCATCAATAACAAAATTAAGATAGACACCAAAAGATTTCTCATACTGAATGGCAATGTGGACATAAGGTATCAAAATCTATGGTATTCAGTAATAACAGTTGTTTTAAATTGTTCTTTTTATAAAAACAGTCTTAAGAAAAAAATTATAACCTTAAATACCTACATCAAAAGACAGATCACAAATTAGCAATCTAATGTCAGATCTCAAGAATCTAGAAAAGAAAGAGCGCATCAAACAGAAATCCAGCAACAGAAAAAAAAATAAGGACAGAAGAACTCACCAAAAATGGGAAATAAAACAAATGAGAAAGGACCCCGGAACAAAAAGTTGAATGTTTGAAAAGATAGGCCTATCTTAAATTAATGAGAAATAGAATGGAAATAAGCTCAACTAGAAATAAAAAAGCATATATTAGAAGTGATGCCACAAAAATACAATGCATCATCTTTAAAAACTGAGAATTGCTATGCACATAAACTCAGAAATTTAGAGGAAATGGAAAAATTTCTGGAAACATAAAATTGCCCAAGATTCAACCAGCAAAAAATAGAACTCCTAAAAAGACGAATACTGAGCAATGAGATTAAAGCAGTAATAACATTTTTCAACAAATAAAAGCCCCAGATGACATGAATTCATGGCTGACTTTTACCAGCTCTACAAAAACAAAACCTGGTACCCATACTTTAAAACTTATTCCAAGGAAGGAATCCTCAAATTATCCTGTGATGCCAGTTTCACCTTGATACCAAAGCCAGGAAAGGACATAACATTAAAGGAAAACTGCAAATGAATATCCACTATGAATATACATGCAAATTTTACAATAAAATTCTAGCAACCCAAAATGAATAGCATGTCAAAAAATAATCCACTATGACCAAGTAGGCTTCATCCCAGGAATACAAAGATGGATCGACATACATAAATCAATTAATGGGATTTACTACGTAAGCAGGAGCAAAAACAAAGACCATATGATCATCTGGATATGTGCAAAAAAGCATTAGACACTTTTCAACATTCTTTCTTGATAACATATCCCTCAACAAACTAGGCATAGAAGAAATACATCCCAAAGTTATGCATGTAAAAGTTATAAATGAATAACTCACAGTCAGCATCATTCTGAAAGAGGGAATATTGAAAGTTTCTGCCAAAAAAATGAAACAAATCAAGGATGTCCACTGTCATTGCTTCTATTAAACAGAGTGCTGGAAGGACTAGCCAGAGAAATGAGACAGGATAAAAAAGCAAAGTATATACAAATCAGGAAAAAGGTGCTCAAACTATCCATTTTTTTCTGGAAGTAAGATCTTATATCTAGAATAACCCCAAAGACTTCGTCAAGAGACCCCTCAAATTGATAAATAAATTCAGCAATGTCTCAGGTTACCAAATAAATGTACACAAATCAGTAACATTTCTATATATCAGTGGCAGTCAAGCTGAGATTGAATTAGAGACTCAATGCCATTCACAATAGTTACAAAGAAAATAAAATATGTAGGAACATACTTACCCAACGGCATGAAAGATCTCTACAAAGGCAACTATAAGACACCAAAGAAAAAAATCACAGATGACAGAAACAAGTGGAAAAACATATAATCATAATAGAATGTTAATAGTTGGTTGTTAAAATGTCCATGCTTCCAAAGTGATTTACAAATTTAAAGTAATACCTATCCAAATACCAATGTCATACTTACAGATGTAGAAAAAAATAATTCTATGCTATTTGGGGACCAGAAAAGGGGCCTAATAGTCAAAGCAATCTTATGCATAAAGAAGAAATTTGGAGGTATCACATTACCAAGACTATGCCACAAAGCTATAGTAACAAAAACAGCATGGTAATGGCACTAGAAGTAGAGATATTGACCAATGAACTAGAGAACCCACATACAAAACCATCTGTATATAGACAACTGATCTTTGACAAAGCAGACAACATGTACTGAGGAAAATAAGTCCTAGTCAATAAATGGTGCTGGAAAATTAGACAACCTTATGCAGAAAAATGAAAGAAGATCTACAGCTCTCACCACCTACACAAATTAATACAAGATGATAAAGTACTTAAGTGTAAGTCATAAAACCATAAGAATTCTAAAAGAAATGTAAGAAAAGTTCTTCTAGATATTGCTTAGGGAAATAAGTTATGACTAATACCCCAGTGGCAATTACAGCAACAACAGAAATAAATAAATGGTATTTGGTTAAATGGGAAAGCTATTGTACAGCTACCAAAATAATCAACAGAGCAAACAACCTATGGAACAAGAGAAAGTATTTGCAAGCTATACATCTGATAAAGGGCTAATTACCAGAGTGTAGAAAGAATTCAAACACACCAGTGAGGAAAGAAAAAACCCCATTGAAAAGTGGACAAAAGATATGAATAGAAGTTTATCAAAAGGAGATAGACAAATGAGCAATAAACATAAAAAATATTCAATATCACTAACCAGCAGAGAAATGCAATTTAGAACTGAAATGAAATGTCACCTTACCCGGGTGTGGCTTCTATTGAATAACAACAACTTCTACAAAAAACAGTATGGAAATTTCTCAAGGAACTAAAAGTAGACCTAAAAGTAGACCTACCATCTGATCCAGCAACCCCACTACTGAGTTTTGGGGGTCATGGTGAAAACTGCCCTTTCACCTTTATTTGGTTTGCTGAAAGATCAACTCATAATTATGGCAGATTAATAAGAGAAAAGTTTCTTTCCAAATACCATGTGCATGGGGGGAACCACAAGTATGTTCACCCAAAGTCTCAGTGATGGTTAGTGGCTTTTAAAGATACCTTTTAGAAGGGAGGGAGGAGAGAAACTGGAAAATATACAAGTAGCAGATAGTTGCTAGAGGTGATGGGTAGAAGAAGGAAAACAGATTGATTTATAAATTAAACTAAGAGATAGGTATTGTGCTTCCAATGACCTTGGAGCTAGATCTATTAGCATGTGATAAGAATGCCAGCAACCTTTTCTGATTCTAAATCAGGTTGCTCAGGTTTTATAGAGAGGCCAGTGCTTTTTGATCAAAAATGGTCTTTATTTAAAATATTCTTTATTCATGTTTTGGGGTGAAATTTCATTAGGTCCTTCATTCCCCCCATTTGGAACTTCCCTAAAGTTTCACACATTAAGAGCTGAGTTGGTGACTCCACACTTGTACCTTAAGTGAATAAGGCACCAGCCACATACACCAGAGCTGGTGGGTTTGAATCCAGCCTGGACCCACCAAACAACCATGATAACTACAACCAAAACATAGTCGGGCATCATGGTAGGCACCTGTAGTCCCAGCTACTTGGGAGGCTGAGGCAAGAGAATCACTTAAGCCCAGGAGTTGGAGGTTGCTGTGAGCTGTGATGCCAGGTTACCCTACACAGGGTGACAGCTTGAGGCTCTGTCTCAAAAATAAAGAAAAAAAAAAGAGCTGAGTTGGCAAATGTAGAGAGAGAGAGAGAGAGAGAGAGGAGAGAGCAGGTTATTAATTTCAATTAAAAATGACAGATTTAAGGACATTTTGCCACACCCCATTAAACTAGTCTCTCATTTGGGGGATTAGGTTAGTAAGATTATCTTAGTAATGTAGGTAAACAGATTACTTTTTTTTTTCCCTTCCCAAAGTACAAAGTCTAAAGTCCAATTAAGACAAGTCCTTCAGGGAATTTTCTCAGGCTTCAGGTATGTGTTGGACAGCTCCCAGTATGTCGCTGAAGCAGGGCATGTTGATTACTTCAAGTTACCTTGTAGGAGTTGGCTAGATCTGTTTTTGCTTCTCACAGCTCTCTATAGCTTGCTATGATGGACCTCTTTCATCTTTGCTCCTTTGGGTATGGTCTGAATGATGATGTAGGGTTCCCTTTACCTTGGTTCAATTCCAATATTGGACTAGTTTTGATATTTGATCTAGATTTTATTCTTTGGAGAGAATAGGTGTACAGACATAACTGACTAAACTGAACATAAATAATTACTCAAGTGGAGATCTTTGCTCCTTTTCTCAGGGCTTGTTCCATTCATTCTCTCCCAGTTCTTTTTAGGAGTCTCTATTAGATTGTAGAGGATTGGTAAAGGCCTGTTACACATTATTTCCTAAGGGGAATATTTTAATTTTTAGAAGGCATGCATTTAATATTGAACAAGACCAGTGGTAAGGTCTATACCAAATTACTTTAGACTAGAAGTGTCTTCCTTGCAGGAAGACAAGGCCCAACAGAGAGAAAGAGCACCTAAACACAATGTTTATAAGAGGAAGGACTTTATTTACCAGTTGGGAGTTTACAGCATAGAAGATTTCCAAATGGCCATGCTCCCTGACTGGCTTGGTCTTTCTCTTTTTATCTCCAGTCAAAAGTTCCACCCCACAGGTACCCTTCTCATTGGCCAGTTTGAATCAAGGGGGAGATGCTATTTCAGCCCCTATAGAATAGGGGCTTTACAGAACTATAGAATTTCACAGAACTTGGAAATTTCCAAGTTCCAGGAAGTTAAGTTTACAAATTTCCAAGAGCTGAGTCACCATGGAGCAGACTCTGCAGGTGTATCCTTGTGGTCCCCTTAAGAAGACCTGTTATCCTAGACCTCACCCTTCTCGGGTATCTTCTCTCATTCCCCTCTTTTGACACTCTAATATATTTTAATTTGGGATCTCAGTATCAGCTGGTTTCTGCATGTACCGATATTAATTAATTTTTAGCACTGAGGTTTTAGGGACTGTGACTCTTCTTGGGTTCTCTACTCAGGCCTTAATAGTACCCTGATGGTGGGATAATATACATATGAGTTTTTACTTTTCCCTGTGACATTTCCCCTCTCCTTTTCCTAAGTCCAAAGTCCAATTAGGACAAGTCCCTCAAGAAGTTTCCTTAGGCTTTAGCCATGCATTGACCAGCCAGCTCCCAGTATGTGGTTGGAGCAGGGCATGTTGATCGTCTTAAAAGTTACCTTTACTTCCCAAGGGATAGTGAAGCTCTATTTAGCCAGCTGTGATGACTCCAAGTGAGGATTCCTTTCATTTTGCTGCTGTGCATGTGGTCAGGATGATGGTATAAAGTCCTTTCTACTTTGGTTTCAGGGGGACCAGGTTCTGATTCTGGACTTAGACTTGGTCTCCTTGATTCTCCAGAAAGAAAGAATGTACAGACACAAAAGACTAAACAGAACATGGTTAATTACTGCAGTGGAGGTATTCCTTGCTATTCTTTCTAGGGTTTTTGTCTATTCAGTTCAGTCTTTCCCAGTTCTTTTAGTAGTTCCTTCTAAATTACAGAGGATTGACAGAGGCCTCTTTAAACAACACCAGTGGCAAGGCCTGTATCCAATTAAGCCTTATTTCCTGGCAGAGTTTACCAATTTCTATTCTTATGGTCCTATTCATTCATTTTACCTGGTCGAAGCTTTGAGGCCTATAAGTTATTCAAAGCTTTAGCTTATTATTTGCACTAGTTCTATTATGAAGGCCAGCCCATTGTCAAATTTAAACCAAGTGGCAATCTAAACCATGGGATGATTTCTCTGGGCAGGAGTCCTTTTTATTCTGGTGGGGAAGGGTTTTACCTATCCCAAGTCTAATAGACCATTTCCAGCAAGCACTTGTTTCCTCTAAATCTGGGCATTTCAGTAAAGTCTACCTGGAAGTCCTTGAAGGGCATTGCTCCATACGAATGGATTCCTGGGGATACCATCAGTCCTTGGCATGCAGTGAACTGGCTGTAGGTGACACACTGTAGACTGACAGTTTTGACCAGGGCTGCTAGGTGGGAGATGTAGAGGTACCAGCCAGGCAACTTCATCAAACATTCCTGTCACCACAGTGGCTCCTAGAAGCTGGGGGACTGCTACTCATCCATCTGGCATCTTTATACAGTTTCCCTCCATTTCCTGGCTCTTCTCAGCTGACAACTTTTCCTTCTCTTCTCAAGAAGTAGAAACATGAGAGCTCCAGAACCCACAAGATGAGGGGAGCCACTCGTAACACCTGGTACAGTTTGGATGCAGCCATTTTTGCCTCAGTACCAACCCTAGTGTTCCCTTTGGTGATGGTGGAAGCATCTCCTTGATATCCACAACAGTGCATCACTGCCACCTTTCAGGGATTCCATACTGCTACTAGCAACTGAAATATCTCCTGCTGACACTTAATATCACTTTCCCTAGAATTTAATAGTCCTTTCTCCTTGTACAATGCCCCACTTTCTTGGAGAGTCAGAAAAGCATTCACATTTTTCCCTTGACTTAGTTCTAAGGCTCAAGTCAAGGCAATTAACTCAGGATTCTGACCCAATGTTACTTGGGATAGGGGCTTAACCTCTACAGTCTCTGTTAATGTAACCACCACATATGTATCCTGCTGCTCACCGTGCACCAGCATGTAACTGCTTCAGTCTACATACAAGTCTCCAGTTTGCAACTGTCCAAGGCTGGTCATGCAAGTCAGGTCTGCTAGAATACACATTATCTATAACTTCCTCAAAGTCATGCTCATTCTCTTTTCCACTGACTGGAAGGAGCATGGCTTGTTTCAGAGTGTCCTTGAATTAGAGAGCCAAAAATGTCCCTTACTGTACAGTAAAGTGACAACAAATGGGGATACTTTCACTCTGAGATTCTGCCCTAGCGTCAGCTTATCAGCTTCTTGCACAAGAAGAGCAGTAGCGGCTATAGCCTTCAAGCATGGTGGCTATCCTTTTGCCACTCCATCTAATTGTTTAGAGAGGTAAGCTACAGGCCTTGGCCAGGACCCACCCAGCTGGCTTAACACACCTGCAGACATCTTTCGTCTCTCTGAAATATACAGAGTGAAGGACTTGGACAAGTCTGGTAGGTGCATTTATCAGCCTCATCTTTAGCTTGGAGGAGGCATGTTCCTGTTCTCCTTCCCATTCTAAGGGCTCTCCTTCCTCTCCTTTAGTAGCCTCATACAAGGGTTTAATTAAGAAGGCAAAATTTGGGATCCAAAGGCAACAAAAGTGGACCTAAAAATTCCCCAACCAGCTTTTGGCTCATGGGGGCCGGGAGGCGATTAATGACCTGCCTCTGATAGATGCCTAGATCGAACTCCCCCTGCTAGATAGTAAATCCTAGATAAAATAATTGCCACTGGCAAATCTGGGCCCTTCATATAGACACTTTATAGTCACATACCTCTGGATGTTATAAAAGACAGTCCATGCCTCAGGCTCAGCCCTACAGGTAGGGTGCCCTAAAGGGAGGTCATTAACATATTGGAGCAGCACACATTCTAATTCCTCAGCCAGGAATTTCTGGAGGTCATGAGCCAGAACTTCTCCAAAAATCATGGGTGTTTGAACCCCTGTGGCAACCTGGTCCATGTGTACTGGATTGCAGTTTCCATGTCTGGTCTTTCCCACTGGAAAACAAACAGCCTCTGTCTTCCCAGAGCCAGCCTTATACTGAAAAATGCATCTTTCAAGTCCAGACGAGTGGGCCACTTGGCTTCCGCTGGCAGCAGACTCAGCAGAGTATGTGGATTAGGCACAGTAGGATGCAGTGTTTCAGTTACACCATTTACTGGGAAATTCTAATTTTAGATTTCAATTTTTCCTGTGGTATCTATATAGACACAGTAGATAACATTTAATACTGCACAAATTTTTCTAGGGTAGCCAACAGGTGACCTTTGTTGAGTCTTAAGGCTTCAGAGTAAATATAACTACTGTATATAATTCTATAATCTTTGACCAGGCTCTTAGTACCATTTAACACATCAATTTAGTGAAACAGTTATTTCTCATTTTATGAGTTGACAGTACAGACAAGGCTAGGGTTTAATACAGGTAGACCACAGCCTATCTTCTTTTTGAATCATTTTTCTTCCTTCATTTTCTCTCTTTACTAAAGACAAAGTACACCAGAACTAACTTAGTTGCCAAAATAAACTGTACCTTCAGTATACTGGCTCTGATTATTTGCATAAAGTGCAATAAGAATAATTATTGGCATTCTAGGCTCTTCTTTCTTTTAAAATTGGCTTGGCTGGAACCTTTTATAAGGAATCTCAGGTTAGACTTGAAAACCTCCCATGAGCTCAGGTTTCATCTGTGACATTGGATATCTGTATTCATTGGGTAAATTCCTCTTCTCTGGAGGTCCCCAAGCACACTTCCATTCCCAAACCTGCCAGAAAGTGACCTTCATTACTTACCACAGATCAGGAAACGTTACTGATGGATATATGGCCAGTTTGTCCACAGGGATTTTTTTTTTTAATTGGCCTTATAAAGTCAACCTGAATTCCTTCATACAGCTGGACACGACTAAAAATGCTATTTCTGTCAAAGCCTTGATAAAATAACCAGTGCCTTCATCATGTCCTATAGAAGAAAACAGATTCTTATTGAACTTATACAAAAACTGTATTGTCAGAAATTAAGAATACTTACACATGGCTTTCAAATTCCAGAGAAATCAAGGAGAGAGAAGAAAAATACATGTTTTAAATTCTGCTCATAATTACATACAGTGCTTGAAAAGCTACAAATAGCTCAAAAGACAGAATATGGTTTTTTTGACTTCTGGAAAACAGAACACAGAAAGAATAAAAAATATTTCAATCAAAAAGCCATAACAAACTAACCCAGTTTCATGTGACTGATTTCTGTTCTGTTAGAAGTTAGGTTAACAAAGCTCACAGACATGTTTACTTTCTAGAGAAGGTTTTAAAAGTCTACTTTTAGTCTAAAGGTACTCAATTTCCAAAGACATCAAGAATTTGAATTTGAGAGAATTCGTTAGCCTCTCTTAATATTTCTTTTCTTTTTTGAGACAAACTTTGGACTCAGTCAGTTATAAAATACACTTTCCTTTTTTTAGATAAATTCAAATTAATACTGACAATATATTTAGAGTCTTGATTTTGGAAGGTTTGTCAAATATCGAAGTCCTAAAACATTGGTTCAAAAAAGATTACAAGCCAAAATATTGGAAAGGAAATAGTCAACTGGATCACATGTAAATTCTTTTACAAATTCTCTTTCATGAGTTTCATTTAACCTGCACAGAAAATTTAAAAACACTCTAAACTTTCTTTAACTTTTGCCCTGCCTTTCACATTCTTAAACAATCATTCTGTTTCAGGAAAAATCACACAAGATTATTTACTTACACAATGCCATTTTCCTTTCTGTCTGATTTCTCTTACTCTCAAAAACTCACTTCCCACAAACCAGGATCTCAGTTTATTATGAAGTTGCCCATTCACTCAGCCAAATTGATAATTAGAATGTTTAAAAGGCAAGAATCTTATCCACTGACGAAGACTCAGTTTCCCCAACAATTTAAACAACCAAATTATTACATTTTACAAATGAGAGACATTTTATGAGATATAACATTGGGATTTTCCCACTCAGGACTGGACAGGGAACCCCCATTTTTCAGGCTCAGGTGAGCTCAGACATCGGACTCTCATCTCTAGGCACAAACATATTGTAGGTCATGCACTCTGAGCCCTAGCAAGGTTATGAATAAAGCAGCCACAAACATTTTGGATGGCTCCACCCTGACTAGGGAGTACACACCCTAATCCCTTCCCCAGAAAAAAAACCACACCAAAGAACTAATGACATTGTCCAAGGTAAGGGGTTGCATTCATTCATTTGCTAGAACACCCATTCAGTTTGTAAAGTTATTTTTCCATCTACCAAGTCCTGGCCAAAATATCTCTCAGGGCCAATTATTTACCCCTAAACAAAGGACTCATGCAGGAAACCTCTGACCTGAGCCTCCTCCCCCCTTCCAGAGGCTGCTGACCTTGGACACCTGTTGCTGATATGGTTACAACCCTGCCCAGCACTAGATTTACAGTCTCCCCCATATTTTCAAGGCCCATCCAGAGCTCATTGGACTTCTCCAAATACAATACTTTCCAAGGCATAGCTCCTCTGCCAATAGCTCTGGCACTCTCCACTCCCTCTGCATGCCCCTCAGTCCAACAAAATCCCATTTTATCACTAATCTGTGGCCCCCAGACTCAATTCTCAAATTCCTGAGACCAAAGACTCACTAAAGAAATTCCAGTAATAAAACTACAACAACATCCTTCTGAATATATTTTCATTTTCCCCCAAGACCAAACAGCCATGTGGCCACTGCCAAAGACACAAAGCAGAAAACCTGGAACTTCCAATTTATCTCAGAATAACCAGGGAGCAAAGTTCAAGTAGGGAAGAAGGGCACATTCACACATTCATTTCACCCCATGAATGGGGGGAGGGGCAAAACCCCGCCTACTGTTACCCATCCTAGTCATTCTCCAAGCACTGAAATACACAGAATTCCAACCCGTTTCTTAACCTAGGCAGCCTCAATTTCCCACTCGAGCTGCCACTTAGCCATAGGAGGCAAACCAACACTCTCCTAGGCTCTGTGAACTCCACTATCAGAGTTATCTCAGTCATACCTCCCAGTGGTCTAACACCTAAGGAGTTTATCAGGCTCCTTCGTCCACTAAAACTATAGTGGGACACCCAGATCAATCATACTTTGCCTTTGATGTCTCCCTGTGTAGGTACTGGTTCTGCATGCCAGTTTCTCCTGGTGTTTAACTCCTTGAAGACCCACTGATGGGGTCCTTTCCAGGCAAGGCATCCACAAAGGGAGGCCAAAATGCCTCCCTGTCATGCTTAGTGGTTCACGTCACCCAGACTGATCAGGGGCCCCCATGTGGGTGTCCAGAGGATTGGCAACAAGTACCAGGTGTGTGTTCTCTCCAAGGGTGATCTCTTCCTGGTCAGGGAATCAAAACTGTTGCAGGAAGATGAAGCCCAAAGGAGAGAAAGAGCATCCAAATACCATGTTTATGGGAGGAAGGGCTTTATTTACCACCTGGGAGTTTATGGCATAGAAGAATTCCAAATGGTCATGATCCCTGACTGGCTTGGTCTTTCCCCTTTTATCTCCAGTCAAAGAGTTCCACCCCACAGGTACCCTTCTCATTGGTTAGTTTGAATCAAGTGGGAGATGCTACTCCAGCCCCTACAGAACTACAGGATTTCACAGAACTTGGAAATTTCCAAGTTCCAGAAAGTTAAGTTTACAAATTTCCAAGAGCTGAGTCACCATGGAGCAGACTCTGCAGGTGTATTCTTGTGGTGTCCCTGAGAAGACCTGTTCTCCTAGAACTCACCCTTCTCAGTATCCTCTCTCAGAAGAATGTAGAAGTTTTTCACCAGAAGTTTCTTAATTTTCTTTTTTTCTTTTATCTTAAGTATATGTCTCATGCATACAGCCTCTATAATTAACCTTGGATTTTTACATAGTAACCTTTAATATACGGTGAGGCATGTATTTGTCAACTAATGTGATTGCTGCATATAGTATTTAAACTTTTGAGTTTTGTCCCAAATTTAATTTATTAGTCTCTTGAACTAGCATGGCAGTATTTGCAAAGTGTCTTTCATCATTTCCTATAAAACAAAACAGATTCTTATTCAATTTATGCAAATGTCAGAAATTAAGAATACTTACAAATGGCTTTGAAATTCCAGAGAAATCAAGGAGAGGGAGAGAAAAGAATAAATGTTTCAAATTCTGCTCATAAGTACATACATTGCTGAAAGTTATAAAAAACTTAAAAGATAGAAAATTGTTTTCTTGACTTCTGGAAGACAGAACACAGAAATAATTACCAATGTTTCAAATAAAAGCCTTAACAAATCAGCTTGGTTCATGTAACAGATTTCTGTTCTATTTGAGGCTAGGTTAGCAATACTTGTGAACATGTTAGCTTTCTAATTAAAGCCCTAGAGGTTTCCTTTTAGTCTAATGGTATTTAATTTCCGAAGACATCAGAATTTTGAATTCAAGGGAATTGATCAGTTTTTCCTAATATTTCCCTGGAAAGACAAATTTGGACTCAGCCAGTTACTAAAAACACTTTTGGAGATGAATTAAAATTAATACTGACAATATACAGTAGATATATAAGACAGACCAATATTTTATAATATTGGAACATACATCTAAACAATTTACACAAAATTTTAACCACCATTTCATATTTGTTAATATTTCATATATATTTTTAACATACCAAATAAGCCTAATATGCCTTTCTCAAACTTTCAGTGGTCTTGATATTTCAAAAAGACCAAATTTAGAGTTTTGATTTTGGAAAGTTTGTCAAATATCAAATGCTTAAAATATTTGTTCAAACAAGTAATGTAAACAAGATTACAAGCCAAAAGATTCTAAAACAAATACATAGTCAACTGGATCACATGCAAATTCCTTCATAAATTTCATTTTATGAACCTTATTCAATCCTGTACAGACACTCCAAAAACATTCCTAACTTTCTGGATTGCCCTGCCTATCACTTTCTTAAATAACAATTCTGTCTGGGGACAAAATTTACCACACAAAATTCTTTTCTAATACAATGTTATCTTCTTTTCTGTCTATTTCTCTTACTCTCAAAAAACCACTTTTCACAAAATAGGCTCACAATTTATGATGAAGTTAATAATTCACTTGGCTAAACTGATAATTAGAAGGTTTTAAAAGCAAAATTTTAATTCTTTGACAAAGACTCAGTTTCCCAAACAATTTAAACAACCAAATTATTACATTTGACAAATGAGAGACATTTTATAGAATATAACATTGATACAGCTTTTTTCTTTTTTTACTCAGAGATGGACAAGAAACCCCCACCCCCACATTTTTGTTGCTATTGCATAAACAGGTTGTCTTCTTTAGGAACCCCCTCCCCCAGCACCATTATGAACAAAGCAGAAACATCTCTGGGAGGTTCTATCTTCAGTAGGGAGTACAAATCTCAATCCCTCCCCCCAGGGGGGAAAAACTGCAAATAATAAACAACTTTGCCCTGAGGGAGGGACTACATTTATTTGTTAAAACATTCATTTAGCTTATAAAGGTATTTGACTATCTACTAAGTCCTGGCCAAAATTTCCCTTAGGGCCAATATTCACCCCTAGACTTAGGGCCCCTACATGAAACCTCTGACTTGGGTCTTTTCTTCTTTTCTGCCCAAAATTCAGGCACTTTCTACCCTCTCTGAATGCCACTCTGTTCATCAAAAATCTCATTTTATCACTGATCTGTGGCTGGGGGGCTCACTTCATGAATCTCTGAAATCAAGAACTCACTGAAGAAAGAAATTCCAGTAACAAAACAACAATATAGGCATTTTTTATGACGTCTTTTAATTGTTCCCCTTAGTCTTACATGGCCCCAAAGGGCAAAACCTGTGTCTTTAATTCATTTACTAGGCACAGAGTTTAAGGCAGAAAGCAGAAAAAAAGAACATCTAATTTTTCTTACAATAGCCAGGGACAAAGTTGGAGCAGGGAAGAAGTGACCATGTGGGCTATACTGTGCCCTTCAGTTGCTGGCCTAAGTATGAGGAATATGTTTCTTGGGCCTCACTATGGACCTCAGACCTTTCTAGACCTGAATTCAGAGGCTCAAAATCAAGAACATAAGTTTACAGTCTAATCTAGCAAATTTAGAAATATTACAGAGGTGGTAGTTTTCTAATCTTTGAACATTTGAACTCTAATCATGGGTGTAAAACTTAATTTATCTAAGGGATACCACAATCATCTGAATAATAAGACATTTGAGTTGTTTTTATTCATATAAAGTTCTTACTCTTCCCAGAGATATATTTAGCACATAGTCTTCAGCAAACAACTTTTTAAAACACTAGTATTGTTAGGTAATTGCCCCATAAAAGCCCCTTCCTGCTTTCAAACAGACCAAGACTAGTTGTCTCACTCTTAAAGTTACAGCTTCTTTCAACAGGGAGTTCCCCGCTAAACATCTCCTTATCTCCCAATCATAAAACTTACCTCATTTCCCTATGCCAATTACCCACTGAAAAGTTTAAACTTATGGCCTGCCGCTAACAGGTCTTCCTGCCAGAGCAGTAACTCCTTATTGGCTATTCTACCCTCCCATCACCATTCTAAGACTTCCCCTAACAGAACCTATATAAAAGTGCACTTTTCTGTTGATCTCTCTCCTCCTCTTCTCTCTTTTCCTCTCTCTCCTCTTTGCTCTCATGTTTACTTTCCTCTTCTCTCATCTCTCCTCACTCCTCCTGGGTGCTGCTCTGCAGCATTCCTCCCTAGCCAATAAAGACCTTTTGTACACACCTTGGTGGTCTGTGAGATCTCTGCCGGTCAAGTGCCACCCATTCATCTGGTGTCAGAAGCGGGATCTAAGTAGGGAATGCTCCCAAGGGTAGTTTTCACCCCTTCCACTGGGTTTTAGCTCCCAGCAGCTCCCTATCCTCCTCTCACACTCCCAGCATTCACCACCACTTTGGCTGTATCCATCCACCAAGGCACTCTAACCAGCACCCAACACCAGCCTCATCTGGACATGGTGAGTATCCCTATGGGAGTGAGTTTTCCCTAGTCATGGGCTGGGTTGCTTGCATTCCTGGAGATTCACCCATTTCTCGAGGCTTGAGTTCCCTATTCCCATTGACCTTGCTTGGCTTAGCCTAGAGCTTCCACACCTCCCATGAAAATTTCTGGTTCCAGGTCTCAAGTTCTTCTCAGCTCCAAGGTTCCGACACTGATTTGGGTACAGTGATGACTGTCCTAGATTGTGTTCTCATGGCCAGCAACAAAGCAGTGGAGACATTTGCCCTTTGTTCTGGTCCTCATGTGATTCTGCTCATGCTTTATTCCTACCATGAATCGCCATGGGTACAAGACATTCTGTCCCACCTAAGTCCCCCTTGGGGTGCTTATTATGCCACCTGGTAGAATTAGGATTAAACTTAAAGCCCCCCAAAATTAATTAAACTCTTTACCCAGTTTGGCCACTTTTACAAGCTAAACAACCAGAGTATCTGGCTAAGCTATAGTTCCTTTGATTTTTCTTTAATTCGAGACTTATATAACTATTGTGAATGCCTTGGGAAATGGAGCGAGGTCCCCTATGTTCAAGACTTCTCATATCTTAAAACCAAGCCTAATTTATGTTCGAGTGATTCCAAAATTCTTAAAGCAAAGGACTCTTCTACTTTCTATCTCCTTAGACCAGACCTATCCACCCCCACCATAACCTCCACCATGCAGGCAAGTGGCCACTGGGTTCGAAACTGAAATAATTCCTGTTCTGGCCCCGCCATATTCTACTTCTCCCTCAACTACCCTGTTGCCTCCACCTTCTGTCCCTCCTATTTCCCCGTCAACCAATCTGAGCTCATCTCCTAAATCCTCCCCTCCAACTAGCCCTCAGAGTTCTTCCATGTCATCTCAGTCCACCGCGGCTGCTTCAAGAAACAATTCCAGACCTCTTTATCCCTTTCTTCCTGCAGCTTCTCCATATGATGGTCCTACAGTGCCACTGTGTAGCAATGTAGACAAATTGCAAACTAATTCTACTGCATCCACTACTCACTCCTCACTTCTCTCCGGTCCCCTCACCCAATCCCGCTCCCATCAGTCTCCAGAATTAGAAGAACTTTCAGATCCCTCTCACTTCCTGGCCCCACTCCACGAGGTAGTTGGAGTGGATGATGTAGTTTCTGTTTATGTTCCTTTCCCCATAACTGAACTCACACACCTTAAAGTTACACTAGGTTCCTTTTCTTTTAATCCTTCTCATTTTATTCAAGAATTTCTACATATTACTATGTCTTATCAACTTACCTGGCATGATGTTTTTGTTATTTTATATAGGTTTTAATACCTTATTTTTATATAGGTTTTAATACCCTAACCTGTGACAAGCACAAACAAGTGTGGGAGAGGGCAAAAGACGCAGCAGATCAATTCCATATGTCAAACAATGAGCATCCTTCAGGTGACACTGCAGTCCCTAACTCCCAGCTAAATTGGAATTATAAGCTCGGCGCCTGTGGCTCAATCGGCTAAGGCGCCAGCCACGTACACCTAAGGTGGCAGGTTCAAATCTCCAGCCCAGGCCCGCCAAACAACAATGACGGCTGCAAACAAAAAATGGCCTGGCATTGTGGTGGGCACCTGTAGTCCCAGCTACTTGGGAGGCAGAGGCAGGAGACTCGCTTGAGCCCAGGAGTTGGAGGTTGCTATGAGCTCTGATGCCATGGCACTCTACCCAGGGGGATAGTTTGAGGCTCCGTCTCAAAAAAAAAAGAAATTGGAATTATAATGATAATGTTGAGAAAAAAAGTAGAAACAATTTTATTACCTGCATTCTTTGCGGACTTAAAGCTTCCACCAAAAGCGCTATCAATTATAATAAATTACGGGAAATCATACAAGATAAGTCTGAGAATCCTTCAGCTTTTCTCCAACACCTTACCAAGACTTATGTTAAGTATACTAACTTAGATACAGAAACAATAGATGGGAAAAATGTTCTCATGACTTATTTCTTTAACCAAAGCTACCCCCTGACATCAAACTTAAGCTAAAGCTCTTGGAGCATGGAACCCTGATACCCCAGGCTGTGACTTTAGACGCAGTTTGTAAGGTTTATGCAGGGCAAGATGATGTTTTCCACAGGGACAATAAAAAATCTCAAACCCAAGATTATCAAATGCTACCTCAAAACATTACAAACAGTGTCACTGACACTAACCTACCTAAGTCATCAGGGGCCAAAGGCCGCTTCAAAACTCAACCACCTGAACCATGCTACAAATGCAGTGAAGAAGGCCACTGGGTACAACATTGCCCCAATCCCAGGATCCCTCCAGGACCATGCCCTCTCTGCAAAAGAAAGGGCCATTGGAAGGCTGACTGCCCCTTGACCAGAGAGAAGATGAGGCCAGCCAACCTGCAGCACCTACAGCAGACTTGTTGGGGTTTGCCTTTTCTGAAGACTGAGGAGACCCTGGCTTCTCTCACCCGACGAAGATCACCTCTGTAGAGTCAAGGGTGACCCTGATGGTGGCAGGTAGGATGATCACCTTCCTATTAGACACAGGAGGTAGCTTCTCAGTTCTTAAAGAGTTCAGCAGTCTTACCTCCCTGTCACCTACTTCTATTGTTGGGGTAGAGGGTTTTTCCCACAGTCCATGTCAAACTCCTTTTTTACACTGCACGTTTGGCAATTTTTCATTTATACATTCCTTCTTGGTGTTGTCTTCCTGTCCAGTTCCCATTCTGGGACATGACATACTTTCCAAATTAGGTACCGCCCTCACTTTTGATTTTAAATTGATAGATGCTGACCCATCTCCTTCTGCCTCACTCTACCTCATCCTCTCCCAAGTCATCAAAGACTCGTCACCCTGGCCCATTCTACCAGAGCAAGTAACTCCTAAGGTTTGGGATACTAAAACCCCCTCAATTGCCTCCTTCTTGCCAGTTCTTGTTAAGCTAAAAGACCCCTCTGTTTTCCTTCTCAATGTCAATATCCACTTCCCCAATCTAGTCTTCTGAAACTTCAACCTATTATACAGGATCTCCTAGAAAAAGCCTTCTTCACAACTTTCCTCTACCCACCACAAAACAAGATCTCTCCTTTTTAGAATTAGCTGGATACCACACAGCATAGATTCCCAACTTTTCTCTCTTAACTGCTCCTCTATATGATGCTACTCAAGGTGACCCTCATGAGCCTCTCCTAACCTCCATTTCCATTTCTTTTAAATCTCTACAGCATGCTTTATTAGAAGCTCCAACTCTCCATCTTCTTGATCTTTCTTGCCACTTTCTCCTATATGTCACAGAAAACCATGGGTTTGCTCTCAGCATGCTTAGACAATATTTATTCAGCTAGGGCCCACCTTTACTCCAGTTGCCTACCTCTCAAAACAGTTAGATCACACTGTTCAAGGTTGGGCCCTCTGTCTCAAAGCATTGGCAGCCACAGTTACTCTAATACAAAAATCAAAGAAACTCACTTTTGGTTCCCCTACTACTATCCTGTCCCCTCATTCTCTATCTGATGTTATAACAAAAATCTTCAAACTCTGCCACCATGACACATTCTTAACCTTCAAACCTCTCTCTTATCTAACCCATCATTATCTTTTAACACATGTCCCACACTAAATTCCGCATGACTCTTGCTTACTCCCTCTAACTCGTCACCCACTTACAATTGCCTTCAAACACTAAACATTCTTCTCCCTTACTTTTCCAACATACAACTATCAGGAACTACTTTTCCACACCCTTGGCCATACTTTTACAAACTCACCGTAAACCAAATGACCCTGCTTGACTTAAGGAACAAAAGTCGGAAATAAGGACATATAAGAAGGGGAGTCCAGAAAATGCCTATTCAGAATTTACCATCACAAAAGAAAAACCAAAGTTTATTCCCCCTCCTTTAATAAATATTGTCAAAATCATTAAAACTCATTCTCAAATTTTAAATTAGGAAATCAGCAAAAATCAAACCTAAAGTTTCGATCTCTCCACCCTTACGCTCCAACTAAATCTTAATTTAACCTATGATTTCATCTTACAAACATACTCTCTTTTAAAAACATCACCCTAAATATAAGCTGGGTTAGATTAGATTAAATCTTCAAAATTGGCTTGGCGCCTGTGGCTCAAGTGGCTAAGACGCCAGCCACATACACCTAAGGTGGCGGGTTCGAATCTAGCCCTGGCCCGCCAAACAACAATGACGGCTGCAACCAAAAAATAGCCAGGTGTTGTGGCTACTTGGGAGGCTGAGGCAGGAGACCCGCTTGAGCCCAGGAGTTAGAGGTTGCTGTGAGCTGTGAAGCCACAGCACTCTACCCAGGGGGATAGCTTGAGGCTCTGTCTCAAAAAAAAAAAATCTTCAAAATCACTTACACACTAAACTTCAGGCCACCCCAGTCATAATTCCTAAGATTTTGTCTTTCAACCTTTCAGACCCTACATCTCTTAATTTAACAACTTACACACATGAAACTCATAAACCTTTTGTTCCCTCACTCAATAAAATCATCCAATCATACCCTCTTTTGCTTCAACTTTACCAGCACCTCTCCCCTATCAGGTCTAAACTCCTCAGAGTGCTATAATATAGGCACTTTCCCTTCCAAGGCCCCCCCCAAAAAAAAAGTTACACAGAAAGTACCATCCTTCCTTCCAGTTTCTCTGTGGAAAAAACTGTACCAAATTCCCCCTATTCACATTCAAAGTCTCTGTTCTGTAGTTATGTTACTACCTAATTTAAAAATTGTTGCAGGACATGAACCTGTTCTAGTGCCTCCTCTTTCTCTCTGTCCAACAACCCATATAAAACGGGCCCCCTAAGATGCCATACTTCCCTTACTGGCAGCACTGGGAATCGCGACTGGCATAGGCACAGAAACAGCTGGCATTTCCTACTCAATAATTCATTATAAAGAATTAGAGTGTCAACATGAAGAAGACATTCAACAAGTTAGTGAGATCATTTTAGGACTCTAGCAAGAAATTAATTCACTAGTTCAGGTGGTCCTACATAACTTCAGGGGATTAAATCCTCTTGTGGCAGAAAAGGGGGAACTTTGTTTGGCACTCCAAGAGGAATGTTTTTTCTTTGTTAATGAGTCTGGAATCATCACTAACAAAGTTCAATCACTCCAAGAAAGCCTCAAACTCCAAAAAAACAAAAAAAAACAAAAAAACAAAAAAAACCCCAAAAAACAAAAAAACAATGTAATTCAGAGTCATCAGACTTCTCCTTTTAGTTCACTCAAAACCTACTCTGGGTTGCACTTCTGCCTTTCCTCACACCTATAGTTGTCATCCTTGGGCTGATGGCTGTAGCTCCATGCATAACTTGTTTTATTCAAACTCAACTCTCAAAGTTGTCTCAATGGGTAACTACTCAATTGGTGCTCCAAACCTACACCATAGATACAGCTACCAACCTACAACCAGAAGAAACTGTTCTTCATGAATTGGCTACACTCTATCCCAGGCTATGAGACCTTCCTGAACACAACTTCTAAACAGCCACCACTAAAGGGCAGTCTAAAAGCAAAAAAAACTTACATCCTTCTAGCAAAAAATCATAATCATCCTCTAGTTGGCCAATTGAAACTAGGTGTCTCTCCCAGCAGGAAGAAGCTACAGAAGAGAGAACTTGACGTCCCCTATCCCAAGGCCAACCCCTATTTATAACATATCAAGAAGGGAGAAATGTTAGGTAATTGCCCCAGAAAAGCCCCTTCCCCAGAAAGCCCCTTCCTGGCTTTCAAATAGACCAAGACTAGTTGTCTCACTCTTAAAGTTACAGCTCCTTTCAACAAGGAGTTGCCCGCTAAACATCTCCTTATTTCCCAATCATAAAACTTACCTCATCTCCCTATCTAAATTACCCACTGAAAATTTCAAACTTATGACTTGCCCCTAATGGCTCTTCTCACCAGAGCAGTAAGTCCTTATTGGCTATTCTACCATCCTGCCACCATCCTAAGACTTCTCCTAACCAAATCTATATAAGACCACACTTTTCTTTTGATCTCTCTCCTCCTCTTCTCTCTCTCTCCTCTTTTCTCTCCTATTCTCCCTTCTCTCCTCCTTCCTCCCTGGTGCTACTCTTCAGCATCCCTCCCTCACCAATAAAGACCTTTCATACAAGCCTTGGTGGTCTGTGAGATCTCTGCCAGTCAAGTGCCACCCTTTCAAGTATAGTTCTCAACAGGGTGGGCATTCTGTGTGTTTCTTATTTCTTTCCCTCAGACAAACCATAAGTACATCACAGAGGGAGTCGATGAGGCCACAGATAGTATAAAAAAAGTGATATGGATAGAAAGCCCTCACACAATTGTTTTGTCCTGTGAACTGGGGGAGCCAGGGCTATGCCTATTGTCTAAAAGATCTTCTGGGGAATCAGGGACAGGTAATTGAAGACAGAGAGTAGCATAAGATAGTGGGGGGTTAAGGTGGAGGCAGATCTTCACTTCTGTTCTAATTCAGATTTCTGCTTGTCCATTTTTTCTCAGGGGAGACTTTTAGGCTAGCCACAACACTGATGTTTGCTTTTCTTTCAATTTGAACTTCTTATAAACATATATGACACAATTACTTAAGATGAGAGCTCTCTAAATTTTTCTTTAAATTAAGGTATTTTTCTAGTTTAAAGGATACATCTTCTGGCCACTTACAGTTAGAATTTTCTATGGTATATTTGCTATAAAAGTGAATTAATCCAGTGACTTTTTATCAGGGCCAATGCCTCTTCATAAAAAAGACCATTTCCAAGATTCCAAAAAATTTACTCTCAGAAATAGACTTACATTAGAATAGACAATGACAAAAGACACTCCTCAGAGCTTGATATGTATGGTACAAAAGGCATGATGCTTAGAATGTTCCCAAACTTCGAGTCTATTCAGAGTTGCTGCCTGATATTTTCCTAACAAAACACACCTGGCAGATAGTGGCAACTGAGGAGAGAATTTCATTCAGTCACAAAGACAAGCTCAGAGATGTAAAACAGGATGAAAAAGAAACCTTTTACAAAACAAAAATAAATGATAGACAACAATGACAATAAAAGCTATTTCTGAGAGGAAATGGAATTGGAATCAAACAATATGAATATTTATACACCACGAGATACCTAAAAATATAGCAATACCAGAGTTGCTTACAAGACTAATAATAAACAAAAAAGTTTCTTCTATTAAACTTAAATATGGAAAGAACAAAGACCTCTTACCATCTGCTCATCCAGTCCCCACAGAGAGGAAGACTGGGAGCCCAGGTGGTAAGTAAAATATCTCACCATGTGCTGGCTGATGTCCAGGTTTTAATCTTCCTGATGCATCTTTCAGGAGAATAGATCAACTTGAGATCCTCTTGTCTATGTGAAGGATCATCTGGTTCACTGAAGGATCAAAGTTTCGTTTCCAAATACCATGCACATGAGAAGAATCACAACAATGATTACCCAAAGTCTCAGTGATGACTAGTGTCTTTTAAAGATGCTTTTTAGAATGGCAGAGAGAGAGAAACTGGAAAATATACATGTAGCAAATGGTTGCTATGGGATGGGTGGATGGAAGGAAACAGATTGATTTTTAAGATAACTTGAGAGACAGTTCTTTTGCTTCAAATGACCTTGGAGCTAAGTCTATTAGCATGTGGTAAGGAGGCCAGCAGCCTTTTCTGATTCGAAATCAGGTTACTCAGGTTATATAGACAGGCCAGTGCTTTCTGATCAAAAATGGCCTTTAATTTAAAATATTCTTTATACCAAGAAATCATATTTTGGGGTGAAATGTCCTTAGTTCCTTCAGAGTATTTCCTTAAAGAAATAAAACTCATTTGACCAAAAGGTAACTTCATTTAAATATTTATTGCAGCACAATTCACAATCACAAATACATGGAATCAATATAATTGGCCATCAATTCATGAGTGGATCAACAAAATGTGGTACATATATACCATGGAATACAACCAGCCATAAAAAAGATGAATTAATGCCTTCATAGCAATTCGGATGGAACTAGAGACCATTACCCTAACTGAAGTATATAAAAAATGGAAAAACATGAAGCACATGTGCTCACTATTAATTGGAACTAACCAATTAGCACACATGTGCACAAAGGGAAGTAAACGACAATGGAATTCAAACACAGGAGGAAGGAAGAAGGGGGAGCTAGGTGAAAACCTACCTAACTGGAACTATGAACACAATTGAAGTAATGGTATTGTTTGTAACCCTGACTCAACCATAAGAAACATGATCCACTTAAGCAAAAACTTTGCACACTCATAATATTTTACAATAAAAAATACGAAAACAGGCCAGGTTTGGTGGCTCACATCTGTAATCCTAGCACTCTGGGAGGCTGAGACAGGAGGATCACTTTTGCTCAGTGAAAGGTTCTGGACCCAGTGATAAAATCATTTCAAGACAGGAGATGAAAGTAAAACAGAGATCCAATTCATGCAGTTAAAGTGGCCTTTATTCCACCTAGAGTACAGATGGAGTGAAATCCCTGACCAGGGAGAAATCCACACGTGGGCTATGGAGGACAGGGATTTAAAGGGTTAGGGAAGTCAGGATTAGTGATATTCCTATTTCCTGGGAGGGACATGAGTCAATACTCTTTGGATGGGCCATGATCCTGACCCTTCCTGGGAAGGCAATGAACCTGACCCTGTCTGGGAGGAGCAAGTTTATTTGGGTAGGTACACATGATCTATCACTCAGGAGTTTGAGATCAGCCTGAGCAACTGCAAGACCTGTTCTAAAAATAAAGAGAAAAAATAGCCAGGTGGAGTGGCTCATGCCTGCATTCCTAGCACTCTGAGAGGCCTAGGGAGGTGGATTGCCTGAGCTAAGGAGTTCTAGACCGGCCTGAGGAAAAGTGAGACTCTTTCTCTACTAAAAACAGAAAAAATTAGGCAGGACTTGTAGCAGGCATCAGTAGGCATAGCTACTTGGGAGGCTGAAGTGGGAGGATACCCTAAGCTCAAGAGTTTGAGTTTGCTATGAACTATGATACCAGAGCACTCTACCCAGAACAACAGAGTGAGATTCTGTCTCAAAACAACAACAACAACAAATATATTAATACTTGTGTGTGTGTGTGAATATATATATACATACACACTTATATATGTATATGTGTGTATATATATATATATATATATATATATATATATATATATATACATATATATATAAAAAACATATTGGCTTGGCACCTGTGGCTCAGCAGCTAGGGTGTCAGCCACATACACTGGAGCTGGTGGGTTCAAACCCATCCCTGGCCTGCCAAGCAACAATTACAACTATAACCAAAAAATAGCAGGGCATTGTGGTGGGTGCCTGTAGTCCCAGCTACTTGCTGAGGCAAGAGAATTGCTTAAGCCCAAAAGTTTGAGGTTGCTATGAGCTGTGACACCAGGGCACTTTACCAAGGGTGACATAGTGAGACTCTGTCTCAAAAAGAATAAAATAAAATAAAATAAAATAAAATAAATGAAACTACTCAGCCCAAGAGAGCAATTATTCTTCTACAATAGAAATAAAATATAAATTTAAACATTGTTAGTTGAAGAAGCTCAATGTTTGGCCTAACAGACATTCCAGAAGCAACACAAAGAAAATGGCTTGTAGAAAAGACTACTAAATAAGATTTCTCATAACAAAAGAACTTGAATACTTTAAAATAACCTAATCACAAAATGAAAACTGGCCCACACTAAGAAACATAAGATAAGGATTAATTAATATTGTTAAAGATAAGGGTTAGTACAGTTCTTGCTTCTAACTTTTAATATAAAACCATACTTTTGGAGGCATGATGGCAGTTGGGAAGGACATTTAGCTCAGCTCTCCTGGAACAACAGGTGAGAGTGAGTGAGCAACATCATTCCTGGCATGAAATGGCAGTTCGGATGTGTGCAGTGAGGTGGCAGCCTGCTAGACTTGGAGTGTAATCCCGAGCTGCCCAGACTGTAAGGAAATGTTCTGCCCTGCAGCTGTAGTGGCTACAGCAGCTATGGGCAGCAGCTGCAGCAACCAGCCCCACCATGAAGGATTGCAGTTCCCAGTTGGTGGGGAAACTAGGTATTGTGTGGAAAGTTTGGTGAAGTGTGGACTCCTGAGCAGAATTGGGCAGCCGGAGTTGGGTGCTATCTGGTGCAGCACCACAGTGGTTAGGCAGTGGGAGAGGCACTCAGACAGGAAAGATCCTGGATAGGAAGAGGCCATTGTTTTGGAATTTGGGAGATGGCAATTGCCGCAGACACCTTTACCCACAGGCCAACCAAAGTAATTAGAGTATCACCCCCACACAGTCATCCTACACTCAGAACTGGCCCTGATATCCCACACATCACAGGAAATGTTGCAGGGAGAGTTTATGAAACCTGCCTATAAGGATTTTTTGATATCAGTGGAAACAGCAGTTTGGCAGAGTCTAGGTGCCAAGCTGTTAATCAGACAAACACTAAGAACAATTTAAGCTGGAGACAGATATAACCCTCTCATGGTGCCACCCAGTGTCCAAAAAGCATATTGCCACATAAATATATTCCTACTAAAGTCAATCCCTATGGCATATATATAGTCATATGTTCATATATATGACTATTATACACACACACATATATATAATTTTGTTATCTTTTTTCTCTCTTTGCTTGTTATTTTTGCTTATTTTTCCTTTTTTCTTTCTTATAGGAGTTATGGTTAAATTTTTTTTAATTATTATGTTCTCTGTCTCCTTTTTTTGTTGTTTTTTAGACAGAGTCTCAATATGTCACCCTTCGTGGAATGCTGTGCTATCACAGCTCACAAAAACCTCTAAATCTCTTGGGCTGAGAAGTTCTCTTGCCTCAGCCTCCCAGGTGACTGGGGCTACAGGTGCCTACCACAGGACCTGGCTATTTTTTGGTTGTGTTTGTCATTGTTGTTTGGCAGCCCCTTGACCAGGTACAAGCCTGCCAGCTCTGGCTTGTGTGGTTGGTGCCCTGGCAGCTGGGCTATGGGCACTGAGCCCTCCCCTTCATCTTATGGTTGCTGAGAGTGCTTACATCAGGCTATTCAAGTTTTTTTATTTGTTTGTTTTTGATTTTGGTTGTTTGGGTGTCTATTTGTGTGTTTCTGTGTCTGATTTTTGTTTGTTTGTTTGTTCATTGTGGTTTCAATGTGCCTTGGGTACTGCTAAACCCTTGGGTTGGCTATTTCCCCTAACTCTGATTTTTACATTCAACAAGAGCAAAGGGGAATGAGGGATGATAGCCAACTGAAGCCAGCTTTTGACAGAAGCTCCCATCCAGAGGGAGAGATAACGGCCCGAAAGCACCCCACAAAGCTGAAGGGTGGGAACTAAACTGAGAGAAGAGATTGATAATTGCATGTCTTCTCTGCTGAGGCAAGCTGCAACTACAAGGAAACAAATTTCAGGTACAGAACCCATCTCAAAGAGGATGCGTGTCCGTCTCCTCCCCCAAGAGAATTGCTTGCTTGCTTGTGTGAGATCTCTACTAGTGAGTGGTGAACTGAGGTCCTCTTCTCTCACCCCATGGGAGCCAGTTGCTGGTAGCTGGGACTCCTTCTCCAGAGAGTCCCTGTTGTGAGTCTGGGCATTCTCTTCTCTGGCATAAAGGTTGAACAAATATGTTCCCTGCCACATTGAACTTCTAGTCCACCATTCCCCCTGGTCTGGTGGTCAAGAAGCCAAACCTCTGCAGAAACCAGAACATTCACAGTTCCTTGTTAAGACTTGGCATTGCATGGTCTGAGGTAGCACAACTATACTATAACTGTGAATCTGGTAACAGTGAAGAAAGGCACGGGGGGAAGGTATCTGGCTTGGCTCTGAGAAAGTGCAACTCAGCAGAGGCAGAGGTTTGAGTCTCCATATGACAGGTGGAGGCTTGGGAACTGTTGAGGCACAGGAACCCGAGTGGAGACACCTCCCACCTAGCAGCAGCATTATCAGAGCTATCCTGCCAGGCTCAAATTTTGGAGAGACACCTCTCAATTCTGTGGATTGCCAGACATGGTCTCTGAGGGCAAAAAACATTTGCTGCTTTGTTAACCTCTGGTTTAGAATGAGCACAGGTGGAACATTCCCCAGTTACCATTGAGCATCCGAGGTAATCAGACCTCAACTCCCCCAGCCAGCTGGTGGCAGTGTGGTCACTTCGCCAACAAGGCATTGACTTCCCTCTGACTCTGGCAGGCCCAAATCCCTGGCACATTTGCCCATTGGAGGGAACTGGACCACAGTCCTGGGGGACTACCAATTCTTGAGTGTGACAGAGGTGCAAGTTGAAATAGGGGGCAACCTTGGACTATTTTGCTGGGCAGGCAATTCTGACTCTACAGAGCACTACACAGAGTTACACTTGACCTGCCTAGATGCTGAAGACCTTTTGAACTCTCCCACCTGATTGGTTTTGTGTTGCCTGAGACAATTGGTTTGAAACTCTTGACCTGGGCTGATCATCTGGGGATCCACCAAGGTTGTACCCTGGTTGTGTTGTTGTGGGAGTGTAGGATTCTCCACTTCTAGCTGTCAACTGTGGGGGGGCAGGGTGTCTTAGTTGCTTATATATCTCCACAGATTCACTAGGGTTGGGCAGAGACTAGCTGAATACTGGTCAGTGCCAACTAACCCCACCACTCCAAGCAGGTCCTCAGAGTTTCAGGCTGTACTACTGAATGGGACCTTTGTAAAGCTCTTGGGAAATAGCCACGATCACCAGTCCAAGTTCTTTGGTAAAAGGCTGGTTGATTACAATTCCAGAAGTCCACAGTTCAAATTCACCTTACCAGCTCTTCTAGCCAAACAGCGAAAAATAATCATGGGGCGAAATCAGTGAGAAAACTCTGGCAACACGCAAAATTAGAGTAGATCAAATCCCCCTAGGAATGACAAAGGAGACACAACAGAAGATCCCATTCATAAACAAATGACTGAGATGTCAGAAATCAAATTCAGAATTTGATTTGCAATAAGATAAACAGAATGGAGGTAAAGTTGGAATTAGAAATTCAAGGAGCAATTCAAAAGTTGCCTCAAGAAACCAATGAATTCAAACACAAAATCACCAAAGATTTTGACACATTGAAGCAAGGAACTACAGCCATCAAAGATCTCAGAAATACAATAGAATCTCCCAGTTACAGAATGGAGCGGGCAGAAGAAAGGATCTCTGATGCAGAAGACAAAGATTTTGAAAGCTTTTGAATGCTCAAAGAGGAATAGAAATGGAGAGCAAAAAGGGATCGTTCCCTGAGAGGATTGTGGGACCACTCCAAAAGAGCAAACATTTTCTTCATAGAAATCCCTGAAAGAGAAGAGGATGGTCCAAAAGGCACAGATACTCTACTCTAAGAGATAGTTAAGGAGAACTTCCCAAGCATGGCAAGAGACAGTGAAATTCAGATAGCAGACAGTTTCAGAACCCCAGCACAACTCAATCCAAATAAAGTATTTTCTAGACACATTGTAATTAACTTTGCTAAAGTTAATATGAAGGATAAAATCCTACAAGCAGCCAGATGTAATAAAATCATAACCTACAAGGGGAAGAATATTAGAATGACTGCAGATCTCTCTGCTGAAACTTTTCAAGCCAGAAGAGGATGGTCATCAACCTTCAAAATTTCCTAAAACAAAACAACTTCCAGTCCAGGATCCTCTATCCAGCTAAATTGAGCTTCAGTTATGACAGAGAATTTAAATACTTTAATGACATACACATGTTGAAGAAATTTGCTGTAACTAAACCAGCTCTTCAGGATATTCTCAGACCCATCCTCCATAATGACCAGCACAATGCTCTACCACCAAAGTAAACTCACTCTGAAATTCTTGACCAAGACCCAATTTCCAGGGTGGTCAAAAGATTCAAAATGTCCACTGGACTTTTGAAAAACTTGACACCAAAACCCAATTTCCAAGGTGGTGGAAAGATTCAAAACATTCACTGGACTTTCGAAAAGCTTGACACGCAAAATACTACCAGGCTTATCAATACTCTCAATTAATGTGAATGGCTTAAATTGTCCTCTTAAAAGGCACAGGTTGGCTGAATAGATACAAAAACTCAGGCCAGATAACTTCTTACAAGAATCTCATCTTACCTTAAAGTATAAATATGGACTCAAGGTGAAGAGATGGACATCTGTAATCCAAGTAAATGGAAATCAGAATAAAGCAGGGGTGGCAATTTTATTTGCAGTTACATTAGACTTTAAACCAACAAAAGTAAGAAAAGACAAGGATGGTCACTTCATAATTGTTAAGGGAAACACTCAACATGATGAGATGTCAATTATTAACATTTATGCACCCAACCAGAATGCTCCTCAATTCATAAGGGAAACCCTAACAGACATGAGAAATTTAATATCTTCCAGAACCATAATAGTTAGAGATTTTAACACCTCTTTGGCAGTGTTGAATAGATCCATCAAGGAGAAAATAAGCAAAGAAATTTTGGACTTAAACTGCACCATACACCAATTGAATTTAATAGACATCTACAGAACATTTCATCCTAACAAAATTGAATGCACATTTTTCTTATCAACCCATGGAACATCCTCCAAAATTGATAATATCTTAGGTCACAAGTCTAATGTCAACAAATTTAAAGGTATAGAAATTATTCCTTGTATTTTCTCAGATCATCACACAATAAAAGGTGAACATACCAATAACAGGTATTTGCATATTCTATATAATGCAAGGGTACATGCCAGATCTAGTTGTATAGAGTATAAATGTCTTAACACAATAAGTAAGTAAATGAGATGAGGTATATATTAACCAGTGTGATGTAAATGTTCCTAATTCTATATGAAATCAGCACATTGTACCCCATAAATGCATTAATGTATACATGATCCATGCATTTTTGATTTAATAAAAAATAAAGCTGCAAAAAAAAAAAACACACATGCTTTTGGATATAAAACAACAGAATAGTCTTAGAGAGGCTACTGTCACTGTTCTCCAGTATTGCTGGTCTTCTCAAAAAGTGTAGTGGGCCTATTGTGTCTCTTCATATTGGGTGAGGACAGGCAGTCAGACCCTCTTCATCTGGTAAGAGTTCTGTTATTAAAGAATAGATTATATTCATAATAGTACTAACAATATAATTATAATTAAATTTTTATATTGTTGTGGACTTTGGATGAGTCAATTTAAGAAGGAAAAAAATGTAGTCATACTATCTTTTATAATGTATGACTTGATTGCCTTTGTAGGTGCACTTTTTGATTTTATGTACATTCAAATTCCTATCTGTGACCCCAAAATTTCAGCCTACAGTAGTTTCCTGTAATATTGAAAGAACTAAGGAAATTTTACCCCAAAACATGACTACTTGACCTGAAGAATATTTTGAATTAAAGGCCATTCATAAACAGAGAATATTGGAAGGGACATTCCCTTTATCTGCATAAAACCAGACTGACCTGATGGAATATTAAAAGGGGGCAACTGAGTTTTTTTCCTCCCCTGAAGGCTAGCATACCTGGTCCAAATTATTTAAAACACAATTCCTGTCTCTCAGGTTAATTTACAAGCCAATCTGTTTCCCCTACCTATTCACCCTCCCTAGCAACCACTTACTGCACCCATGCTCCACATTCTCCCCCTTCTTTCAAAAAGACCATCTATGAAGGTATCTGACCACCATTGAGACACTGGATAATCATTCTTGTGGTTCCTCAATGTGCATGGTATTTGGACTTGGGGTTTTATTTTTTTCTTCTCCTTCATTTTCTTTTCTTTTCTTTTTTTCTTTTTTTTCTTTTCTTGAAAAATAACCAGTCATTTTGTTTCTGTCTCACTTTGTCACCCTGGTAGCATGCCATGGTGTTATACCTCGAAGCAAACTGAAATTCTTGGGCTCAGGTGATTCTCTTGTCTCAGCCTCCTGAGTAGCTGGGACTACAGATTCCCCACCCCTATAATGCCTGGCTGTTTGTGCATGGTACTTGGAAATAAACATTCCTTTTATAATTTTTCTTAATTGTAACTTGATCTTTCATTGAACTTTGGAAGGAAAAGGAGTGAGTTTCACCATGATCCCTACACTATTTCCTGTATTATTGGTATTCTAATAATAACTTTTCTCAGTTTTTACTCTGTTGTAATCTCATACAACTGAGAGAGAAAATCAGACCCCACTTCTGATGCAATAATCAATAGGAACTTATTAGGAATTTCATACACATGCAGGTGCACCTACAGGGGGCTGTTGTTGGGACCAACAAGCAGCCACAAATGGCAAATTCAAGGGGTTTATATACTGTAATCTTTGCTGAGACAAGCAGGCAGACTAATACAGAAGCCAAAATGTTGCAATTAGCCAACTCAGCAGAGCTCAGGGGTCACAAAAATAAAGGTACATGCATTAGCTCATAACAACTCAACATAACTCAAGGGTCACAAGGCAGGGGTACATACTTTAGCTCGTAAGGAGTTATGCCACTCAGGGTGGGGGTAAATGCTGACTTAGCTGATATAAGCAACTCATATTGGGGTTACATAGTTCACAGCGGTAGTTCACAGCAGGGGTACATGAGTTGAGAAAGTTTCCAAAGAACTTGGGACTTTCCACCAAAAGCTTTTTCTGGCATCACAATCCCTCCCTACATGCTTCCTTATTTTTAGGCCTCTTCTTTCACACCCTTATGGGGGCTGGGACTAAAGGGTTTAGAAGAAGTTTCCCTTTAATGGTAGGGGGCTTGTTCCCCACTGGTCTTAGTGGGGAATCAAGGGGGTCTGGTCATCACAACTTTTTTGGAGTGTTTTTTTTTTGCCTTTATTTTTGTTAGAGGGTTTTCTAGATATAGAATGCTCAATGCATAGTTTTTTCTTTGAGGAGAAACAACCAAGTTTAACATGGAGTTGAAAACTTACAAGAGAGCTAACAAATCAAAACTTAAGAAAGTCAACTGGATTGAGAAATACTTTATTTCTCATACAACTAGGTGCTGATGATATGTTGGACTGGCCTGGAGAAAGCAAAAATTAAAGTTCTGAAAAGTAGTAGTCTGTGGGCTCAGTGGTTGTGACTAAAGCCAAATGGAAAATATTTTTTTAGGTCATAAAAATGACACAAGAGCACACTATATTGAACCTAAATGAGGCTGAGCTGCTGTGCTGTACACAAACTTACAGGAAGAAAAATTACAATTTTACCACCCCAATAAATGGGATTAAAGAGAGTAACATATGTGCTATTATTTAGAGGATACCTGGGGAAAATGAAGTCTAAGAGAACAGAGGTCTTCTCAAGGAGATCCCAAGTATACATCTGCAAGGTCATCCCTGTGGTGACTCAACTCTTAGGAATTTGTAGGAACTTAACTTCCTGGAACCTAGAAACTAATGCTTGCTTCCACTTCTACAAATGACTAAGTCTTCTTCTCTAGCTTCACTCAAACTGATCACTGAAAATGGCACCCATGGGCCAGACCTTTTGACTGGGAATAAAAAGAAGACTGAGCCAGTTAGCCAGCACAACCATTTTACACTCTGGTTTGCCATCACTCCTCCAGTTAAAATAAAGCCATTCCTCTTTTAAACACAGTATTTGAATGTTTTTACCTTCATCTTCTGGCAACCTTTCTGGTTCCCTGACTGGAAAGCAAGACCACCCAAGAAGAGAACAGGGTCAGACTTGCCTGGTAGTTGCAACCAAGCCTCTGGACATCCATGGGGCCCCTATTCAGCTTGGACAATGTGAATCACTGATCACCCCAAGCGCAGCAGTTTTGCCACCCTGTGTGGATGCATTAAATGGTCAGAGAAAGAACCCCCTCAGCGATTTTTTAGGCGTCAAACACTGGTAGGAACTGGCATGTAGGAACTAGCAACTGCACTGGAAGATGTCAGAAGCAAGAAGACTTGTCAGGAGATTCTCCTGACGAAGGGGACTGTGATGAACTCCTGGTACCTACTGAGAACCTCTCATGGCAGTTTCAGTGGAAAATAAAGGCTGCTCAGGTTCGGAAATAGATTGGGAAAAGTTTGAAATTGTGTGTGTGTGTGTGTTCTTGGAGACTCACTGGGATCTATAACAATAGGCAGAGCTCCAGGACACCCCTCCACAGTGCAAACGATGTGTGACTGTCCCCTCTCCATATCCCCATTTTGACCCCATCTGTGATTCCATTTTGACCCCATTAGTGAAATATTTGTGGGTTGTATGAGGGAGGGAAATGGAAAACACACAAGGGAAGCTCACCCCATTGGGAACTATCTTGAACCACTTTCAGAAAGATTATACAGGAGAATATAGAGTACCTATTTCCAGGGAGATTAAGAACTTTGTATGAGAAGGAATGACTTAAATGCCTTATTGTTCAAGTGATTGTGGTATCCTTTGAGATAAAATTAGTTTTAAACCTATTATTAAAGTTCCAGTGTTCAAAGATTATATAATTGCCAAAGATTATGGAATTATATAAATTTGCTAGATATGACTGAGTTATGTTCTTGATTTTTATCCTCTAAATTCTGAGGCCCAGAAAGGTGGCTATGGTGAGGCCTAAGAGAAATGTTCTCCATACTTACACCAGCCACTACAGGGTACAGTCTAGCATACATGGCCCCTTCTTCCCTGCTCCATCTTTGCCCCATGGGTATTCTGAGAGAAACTGGATGTTCTGGTTTTCTGCTTTCTTTCTTGAACTCTGTACCTGGTAAATAACTAAGGACACATATCCTCTCTTTGTGGCCATCTTTAAAGCAACATGGCCTTGTGAGATTTAGGGGGACAATGACACTTTTTTTGATACTTAAAACCTTAAAGTCATGTTATATTCCACAAAATGTCTCTCATTTATAAGATGTAACAATTTGGTAGATTAGATTGTTCAGGAAACCGGGTCTTTGTCAAGGAATAAGATTCTTGGCTTGGCGCCTGTGGCTCAAGTGGCTAAGGAACCAGCCACATACACCTAAGGTGGCGGGTTCAAATCCAGCCCAGGCCCACAAAACAACAATGATGGCTGCAACCAAAAAAAAAAAAAATTGCCGGGCATTATGGCGGGCACCTGTGGTCCCATCTATTTGGGAGGTGGAAGCAGGAGACTTGCTTGAGCCCAGGAGTTGGAGGTTCCTGTGAGTTGTGATGCCATGGCACTCTACCCAGGGAAATAGCTTGAGGCTCTATCTCAAAAAAAAAAAAAAAGAATAAGATTCTTAGGTTTTTAACCGTATTTTTTTGCTTTTTTTTTTTTCATGAGGCTGAGTGTCACTTTGTTATCCTCAGTGTAGTAACATGGTGTCACATCTCACAAGAGCCTCAAACTCTTGGGTTCATGTTATTCTCTTATCACAGCTCCCCAAGTAGCAGAGACTGCAGGTGCTGACCACAATGCTCAACTACTTATAAAGTTGGGGTATAGCTCTGGCTCAGGCTGGTCTTGAACTAATCAGCTCAGGCAATCCACCTGCCTCAGCCTCCCAGAGTTCTGGGATTATAGATGTAAGCCATTGTGCCCGGCCCTTTTAAACCTCTTATTTATCAGTTCAACCTAATGAACAATTAACTTCATAGCAAACTGAGATCCTGTTCAGTGCTTTTTTGGGAGTAAGAAAAAAAAAACACTGTACAAAAAAAGGATCTTGTGTCATAAATTTTGTCTGGAAAAGAATGATTGGTGATCTCAGAAATTCAAAGGCAGGGCAAAGCAGAAGGTTTAGAATGTTTGTATGGTATCTGTGCAAGTTGAATAAAGCTCATAAAAGAAAATTTATAAAGGAATTTGAATGTAATCCATTTGGGTATGAATTGCCTTTAGAAGCTTTTGGCTTCTGATCTTCTTTGATAAATATGAGAAGGGGTTCATATTTGACAAACCTTTCAAAATTAAAACTCTAAATTTAGTCTGTTTTTCTCTCCTTTTTTTATTAAATGATAGCTGTATACATTAATGCAAACATGGGGTACAGTGTAGTAATTTCATATACAATTTGAAACACTTTCATCAAGCTGGTTAACATAGATTTCATGTCATTTGCTTAGTCATTGTGTCAAAACATTTATATTCTAGTTCTAGAAATGTTCACTTGTACCCTTGTTAGACAGATATATAGAGGAATCTTAATTGTTGATGGGCACTTTCCCTTAGAATCTACCCAGCAGGCAGAACGGATTATGAAGTGGGCAGAGGTGGGCAGACATGAGCATCCTTGCATGGCCCCATTAGAGAGGACTCCTGTGGTTTGATTTTTTTCATATTCTGTTTACTATCTCCCATGACTTGTCACCTCTCAAACTTTGCTAAATGTGGATCCTATTTGATCCTGCTTCCATTAATTCTTGACTCCTTCCTCTAGGCAGGATTAATAGTCAAGTCTACTGGTCTAGAGTCTGCTAGAGAATTCTGAGTTGATGTGGTTGTTCTTCCCTCTTACCATGAATAGAAGAAACATCGTCTGCTCAGCCTTGCTAAAAAGCCTTGAGTGTTGCCCATAAATATTATTATAGATTTTTCCTGTCTATTTATGATTAGCTCCCTCCTTCCTTCCTTCTTTCTTTCCTTCCTCCTTTTCTTGCTTCCTTCCTACAAGTTTTTGCCTTGGGGCCAATGTATAATAGGATGCCATTATAGGCTATAATTTACATGGAATGAAAGCTCCCTTTATAGGAGATTTCTGGGTGGGGACTGAATATACATCTTCATAAATGATTTAGCCTAGACTTCCTATGGCTCCCCAGGCTGAAGTTCATAATTTTACTTTTGCCCACTTCCTACATCAAAAGATTTACTCTAATTAGGATCACAGAGGAAACAGAAGGAAGACATAAAAAGATAACCTCCAGGCTCATTTTTTTTGGCAAATTGAAGAGTCTGCCTAATTCTATTGGACTAGCTTTGTGAGTTCTTCACTATGGTGTAAGTCTGGAAGGTCAAAATCATCTATCCATCTCATTATAGTGTTATTTATAATCTTAAATAATTAGAGACCATATAAATGGTCCACATTAGATGACTCATTAAGCACATTATACTGTATCTGTATAGTAAAATATTACACAGTCATTATAAATCATGTTGCCAAAGATCATTAATGACATGAAGAAGGACTTGTGGTATAACATATAAAAAACTGTGTTTCCAACATGGCCACAATTTTGAAACAGACATAAAATGAAGACTAGAAGTAAATATACCAAAAATTTAAGAATATTATGAGTAATTTAATTTTTTGCCTATTTTTCTGTTTTATAATTTTCTTCAATGGTATTTTCAGTTTATAATAAAAATACTAATTTTGTTTCTCAAAAACAAAACTTTTCATCCCCCCATAGAAGAGCTACTCAAAAAAGAGAGATGACAAACATGTGATTCTGCCCTTCTTGTGTATTCAAAGTTTTAACTATTACTACAAATTATACTGATTTTTCAGATAACTTCTTTTCTTCCAGATCCAGGAGGGCAGCTGGTCTGTTTGCTGGTCTGGAGAGTTAGGAAGGGTATAAAAAGGCATTGACCCAAGTCCTTATTCTCTCTGTTGAGGGACAAAGCATTTGTAGAAAGTGTCATCTGCTCCCCAGAGATTGTCCAGAGTCCTCTTTCCTTGCTATATTTCCATAGAAATGCCATAGTCAATGGAATTTCAAAATACCCATATTTAGATATTTTTGTAGTAAGAATATGACAATTTAATTAACTAAGAAATGTGGTCAAAGTAATGCACCTCAGCTCTTTATTAGACAGCTTAATTAAAGACTCACTTCCATTTGTTTCTTACCTTCTGAAACCATTATACCATACCATTTTCTGCTGGATTAGTCACACATCCCTCACAAACACTACAAACATGTATGAATATATTTCTCTACCCACACACTGTAGAACCAAAATTGGATTGGTCTTCAGAAGGAATGATGGCCTCAAGAACAAAACAGCTTTATGCTCTATTGCAGTTGCCAAACTGTTGTGCTGTTTGTTTCAGAAATAAAAGCTGGTAGTCAATGCCAAAGAATAATGTCTTCAGAATAAGGGAGGGGGAAAAGTTCACCCTGTGGAAATAGTCTCCTTTCAGTGTCCCTAAGGGTCAATCAATTGTGCCATCACAATGGCTGCCAGAGTTGTGCAAGTGAAACAATCAGCAGGAGAGACTGATGGAATAAAAATAATCTCTTTCCCTACTCATTCATAACCTTCATTATTTTTTGCAAACTTCTTAGTTTATTCCTTTCTGTCCCCTTTTCTTTCTTTTTTTTCTTTTCAGTTGCCCTTTCCCTCAGGCTTCCCCAACTATGCAAGCAGGATAGAGTCTATTAGAGAAAAGCTTATGTAGGACTTTGAAAAGTTTCCTTAACTCTACACATTTGCCAAGGTCCTAGAAATTCTCAAATTAGATCTTTTCTGTTAGATGTAGGTATTTTGGGCCACAATCACATCTATTTTCTGAGTGAAAAAGTGCACAAATTTCACCTAAGTGTATATATTAGCATGGAACCAATAGTCACTGCCAAGCAGAGAGGAGGATTCTAAAAGAATGGTCACACTACAGATGCATTTTGATCAAGAAGAGTTTGGTAATTGCTTAAAACCTGGGAATTTTTTTCTGAGAAGGGGGTGGGAAAGTAAAGTGATAATATGTTAGGCCTTTGAATTGGATGAATAGAGGGTAAAGACATTTCCTAGGAGGTAGAAAACAAACTGGGGAACAGTAAAGAAAAAACTCATGAGGCTGGTGCTGCCAACCCCACCCACTCACTACATGGTTTTATCTAATTAGTTCTGGCACTCATTGGCTAGTGGTAGCTTGATAGGAAACATCATTCTGGCTGAATCTCATTGGCTGCCTGATAATTAGTAAAGTAGTAATTGAAGTAATCTCTCTCTAATTTGGTCTATTTTCAATGCATACTCTTCGGGGCTAACTCAGATGGACACACACAGAGGAGTCATAGAAGACATTCAGAGAGTAGGAAACTTGCTGCCTAAGAAATGGAATATTGACCCTTACTCATGGTTTAGCAATATCAATGTTTATTTCTGTCTACTTTATAATACTAAACCTCAGAGGTACCTATTCAAAATTATGAACTTTGCAAATTAAGTTTGCTGCCACCAGGCAGTCATGTGTACACATGGTCTCATGAGATTTCAAGTGGTTCCTGCTCAGGTTTGACTTGTAGGACCTGAACTTGTTATCACAATTGTCCTCAAACTGGTACTGAACTCTCTGGACTTTGGATATTTTAGTGTTAAAGCCATTGCACCAATTTTTTAGGTTAAAGAAGCATTTCTGTTACTGCTCTCTTCTTTACATCAGTGTCTGAAGATAAATCACAAAATGTTAGAGCTCGAAGGATCTTAGAGACAAACTCGAAAAACCATATACACACACATTTTATCTTGGATATGAAGTAATTGAAGTAAGGTGATTTTCCCAGTTTACAGAGCTAGCTAGGAAAGGGCATAATCAAGAATTAGTCCCAATAAATTCCAATTCCACTCATGAATTTCTCTCTCTCTGGTCCTTTGTTATTATTGTTTTAACAGAAGGAAAAATAGAGAAAGATGCCAGTAATCCTTTGTCTTTGGCACTGTCACCACTACCCCTATCTCTGAGTTAAATTCTCTTCACTCAGTAGCAGTTATCATTGGACATTTATCCTCTCAAAGGTAGAACAACCCCTTCTTTCTGTATCAGGCTGTTCACCTCTGAACTCAGCTGCATCTAGTGTCATACTTTTCTCTCCTTTAGTCTAGTGTCATACTTTTCTCTCCTTTAGCTGATTTTCCTTAGGTAGGTTCTAACACAAACTTACACAAGAGTTTCTTTATAATATGGTAGAATATGTGAACTGGAATCTGATAAATCATGTTTTAAGTCATTAATCAAAGAATAAATTGGGGGAAGACACACGTTCCTAGCAATATTGACTTCAGAGGTCACTGTATATCCTCAGCTATCCCTAGTCTTTCTCAAGAAAGCTTTATATTTCAAAGCTCATGCCTCATTTTTGTTTGGCCATCTTTGCCTTTGACTATCCCTGTAATTTAGCTGCATGACCACCAGGGGGAGGGAGTATCTTGAGTCATGGTGGATTTCTTCAGAAAGGAAAGATGCTGACATTTTTCCTTTGACCTACACCAGAGGTATTCAAGTTTTTATTAAGTAAAAAGCCAAAACAAACAAAAAAACCTTCAGGATATGAAGTCACCAAAATAGCTTAAGGATAGGACTGAGAAAATGCCTACAAGACTCTTTCCTGATTCTCTTGTTCCTGTAACAATTAGTTCTACCTTTCCAATAATTAGTCTTTAGTCTCAATGCCTTCCCTGCATCCACCCTCTATTAAGACTTGGAATTTATTTTTCTTCTCTTAATTATCTGTTCCATGTCCAAAACTTTTATCTCTCTCATTATATATATATATTTTTAAGAACTACCTGGAATTTTTTAGTCTCTAGGCTCTCCTCAAATATACACATCCCAGGACAAAGTTGCAAAAAACAGGAAGGAGAAGCCCAGTATCAACATAGTATCTGAAAGGAGCAAATCCAATGTTGATGTTTCACTAACTCCAAAATGGAGTACTTCACACATTGTTCTCACTTCCAGGGTAAAGTTCCATTTGTAGAAGAGCCACTTTGTAACCTAAAAATTGTACCCTCATATTAATTTGAAAAAATTAAAAAAAAACTGAAAAATTAAAAATAAAAACAAACAAATGAACAAAACCCAAAACTAGAGTGCTTCAGATTTTCCAACTTAGTGGGAACTGGAGATGGCTTGAGTAAAAAATACCCTTTAAATGTAAGAATAGCTAGCTAGCATTTACATAGCATTGCCTATAGTCAGGCACTATTTAGAAATGAGATAGATATATCTCACTTATTTGTGTATACATACATGTACATCAATTTATTTGTAATCTTTACAGCTTCATGGGGGGTAAGCACTGCTGCTGTCCCCTTCTTACTGATAAGGAATGCCAAGGTACAGAGAGGATAGGTAACTTACTTGAGGTTATATAGCTAATACGTGGTAGAACTGGAGTTTGAAACTCTTAATGACTTTGTTATATTGCCTCTCTGTAAAATAATATTTCAAAGAATCCATTGTCTCTTACACAAGAACTTCAGTAATCTTGGAAAATGGTTGTTCTGTCTACACATAACTATAGCCAGAAGGTATGAGGTGACAAATATCTTATACTTCCGGGTGTTATACTGACATAAAATCAGTACATTCATACTTAGAAGAACATGTATCCCAGCTTAGTTGGTCTAGAAAACTTGTTTTCTGTTTTTGTAACAAAGTGCTAATTTGGAAAGAAAATAAACTGAACTAACTGCAACCAGATCTGCAAGCTGATAAATGACAGGGACACTGAAGAATAAAAATTTACATTCCTGTAACAATCAGCACAATGCTATAGGCTCATTAGTAATGTTGTAAGTTTATTTAAAGTAATAATAAGTAAATCATTCAATCCTCATAATCTTTGAAATGAGCAAAGGAAATCTTATTCTTCCCTTTTTGTAGATCAGGAAACTGAGGCTGAAGAGGTACTCAACTATGTAAGAAAGGAATTCTTTTTCTTTTTTTTTTTTTTTGAGGGCAATAAAGGCATTTTTTTATACTTCCTTTTGATCACCTCCAAGGCTTATTAATCTTCTTGTTAACTGAACTTCTTCTGCCACATCTAGGACTTTTCCTGTCTGAAGAACAAAAATAACTTGTCCAGAATCTTGAAAACTTTTACTTTTTATTTCTGTTTATTGTTATCTTTCTTTTTATCCCTTATTGTAAAGTCAATAGCATGGTTAACCAAACTGAGACCAAGCTAGATGAAATAATATTCTTGAGTTAGACATTTATCATTTTTTTTTTTTTTACATGGTAGGACCAGCTTGGTACCCATAGCTCAGTGGTTAAGGCACTGGCCACATACACCGGGGCTGGTGGGTTTGAACCTGGCCCAGGCCTGCTAAACAATGATGACAACCACAACAACAATAACAACAACCAAAATAGCTGGGCATTATTTCTGGCACCTGTAGTCCCAGCTAGTTGGGAGGCTGAGGCAAGGGAATCGCTTAAGCCTGGGAATTTGCTGTGTTTCTGTGTCACCATGGCACTCTACTAAGGGTGACATAGTAAGACTCTGTCTCAAAAAAAAAAAAAAAATAGGACTGTACCTAACAAATGCAATCAGTGTAACCTGGTTTTTTTGTACCCTCAATGAATCCCCAACAATAAAAATAAAAGGTATTCAAACACACACAAAAATAAATAAATAAAAGAAAAAAATGGTAGAACCTAGAACCAGACGATAACTAACCATTTTATTTTATGCTTTCCCCAACCTACTTTACACATGAAGTCATGGAGATCAAAACATGTAGTGATTTCCTCAAAGGCACCACAAATAATGGGAGGAATGGGGTCAAAATGCAGATCTTCTGACCCCATCTATCAATTTTCTCTCTCTACTAATTTTTTCCCTGGTAGAGCCCCAAGCTTATCTTTCCTGCTAGCCAAGTGAAGACTACGTGTTTTCAAGCAAATACCAGGCACATTTCCCCTCTCTCATTTCTGCAAATTCTCAGTAAGAGTAGTCAGAAATAGAGCCCTGTTGCAGGCTACTGGACATCTATTTTCAGTCTAAAGAAGAGCTATCAATAAACAAGTTTTCAGTAATTCAGTTTAACTCCTCATCATTTTCAGTATATACTCTGTTCCAAACTCTATACTTAGCTCTTTTAAAATTATCTGATCAGTACTATCAATCTGGATGCATTTCATCATCTCAAATATCATGAGAAAATGTTGGATACTTTTATTGAAATAAAGGTAAGTTACATCTTTAGCATTCAATTTTCTAATCAACCTACAAATTCCTGAAAAGAACAAAATTGTTTAGCATAGCACAGGCTATGCTTCAGTAATCTTCATTTGGTTCTTTCTGAATATCACATTTTTGCATATCTGCAGTATCATGATAAATCTCTAGGAATCAATATCTAGCTGCCTGCAGGAAGTATGAAGAGCCCTCCTTTTCCTCCTTTCTGAACAATGATACAGTATTTGTCCATTCTAGCCTCCTGTTCTTCCTAGTCTTTCAAAGATGACCGATTTCTTTGCTCTAAGATCACACCTGCATAATTCTATGAACCATAGAAAGCCAAGGGTGGTTCCTGTCCTAGGAATGCCAGCAACACTAACAGTAAATGTAGCAATGATGGATAATGAATATAAATGTAGAAACACAAACTATGCTGGTGGGAAGGACAGTCTGATGTTGCACTGACTTCCTATCTGGAGTTGGAAGACTCTAGGCTGGCTTCCTTGGCCTCGTGCAGCCCTGGCCTCTCCCTGAGTGGAGTCTCTGCTCTCTCCCTCACAGTTGTGGACATGGATGGAAGATCTTCAGAAGGAGATGCTGGAGGATGTCTGTGCGGACTCAGTGGATGCAGTCCAGGAACTGATTAAGCAGTTCCAGCAGCAGCAGACCGCCACCCTAGATGCCACACTCAATGTCATCAAGGAAGGCGAAGACCTTATCCAGCAGCTCAGGTCAGCGCCTCCCTCCCTGGGGGAGCCCAGCGAGGCCAGGTCAGCATGGGCGGTGCTTTCCAGTGGGAAATGCCTCGGGCTAGACGTGAGATAAGTCCTGTCCCAGTCTTGATTTGCCACAACCTGTTTTGTGGTCATGTGTGAGCCTCAGTTTCTTCATCTGTCAAATGTAAAAATGCCTGCACCATACCAAATTTGAGTCTAAAATGAAATAGGAAAAAGCTCAAATATTTCAAAGCATTATTTATCATTCACGATGTTGAATGATAAATCAAGTAATATAGATATGACAAAAATTCATAAAATTCAACAAAGATCTTCATTAAGAATTATGGTTTATTTGGTCATGTGGAAAAATAGACATGATTGAAGATAGTGTTATTTGGCTTCTGATCTTAGGCTGAACTCTAGTGCCCCAGTCAGCAGAATCTGACCATTCTGCTGCTATTTGACTCTGGCTCATGAGGATATAGAAAGTGTGTGATGTTGTTCCATCAGCATTCTATTACCTGTCTCTGATCAGTCCACCATTCTTTGCTGGCCAGATAATAAAACTCCTTCTGTATCAACCTAAAGATTTATAACTAAGAAGGGAAATCCTTTTTTAACCCTTACATTTGTTTAGAATTACCCACGTCATTGCCTCCTTTCTATGGACATCAATATCTAGTTTCTTGCTTCTGTCAAGGGCACTGGCTCTGCAGATAAAGTGTCATCTAGGCCTTGAGCAAACCCCCAGCAACCAGCCCTGTGCCCAGGTGCCGTATAAATAGGATTTGATGGTGCTAATGATGCCCACCCACAGGGACCTTTTCCTATCCTAAAATCACTGAGTGCTGGGACCTCTGCCAGCTTTGGCCAGAAATAATCTCATCAGCAAGTCCTAGGCCAGCCCTGGGACCTGAGGGAATTACTTCAATTGGAGAGAGCTTTTTTTTTTCCCATACCAGTTGTCTAATTAAATAAACAATGAGAAATTACCTTTGGAAAACCCTGGCATGTTTTTCCGTTGGAAATTAATGATTTCTATTCCAAACACGCACATGAGATGTTCTGAATCCTCCTGTTGCGTACTAACAAGACAGCCTCTTTCCCTTCTTCTCCCAATTCATCTTCATGACTATATTATACATGACAGTTCTGTCTGCCTCCCTAGGAACCTCCACTGTCATTTGCTTCTGAAGAAAATTCCAAACAGTGGACAGTTACTTAACCTTTCCGGGCATCAGCTGCTTCATCTATGTAATTAAAGGGTCTGCTCTAGGAGCTCTGTCAGCACTAGAATTTTGGGATGCTTTTGTTTTATCTGTTTGAATATTTTCCACAAACTTAGCTGGCTTTTCTGTCTGTGGAGATGCCACTTGTTCTTAACAGCTGCCAGTGTTTAATGTGCAAGGTGCTTACGGGTGTAAGGCTGCTCGGTGATGAAGGCAGCAGTGTGGGCGAGGCCTGTTCTACAAGAGTAAGTTTCATGGATTTCAGGGAGGACCATAGGAGTACAACCAAGAGCCTTTGGTCACCATTCATCACTCTGCTAGCCTGACTCTAGCCTAGGCTCCCTTCCCTGACATCTCTTCTCAAGGAGAGAGAGAAGTAAATGTATGCTTAGTGGATGCTGGCAGGGTGCCACACACACAGAAACATACCTTGCCCATGTCTTGTGGCTCTTCAGACACCCATCACTGGAGCACCTCCAGGGGCTTTTGCCTCAGCTGTGTTTCCTAGTGAGTGTGACACTGACTCAGAAATCATTCTCTTCCTTTTTGGAGGCCATATGATGGGGAAAGATTGCAAAGTCAGAGAGAATAGTCATATCCACCCAGCAGCAAAGCCCCCAGCAAATGACAATAGATATTACTGAGTACATTTCTCATGTTCCATTCATGACCGGGAGTGTCTGTGCAATAGTGGGGCTAGGAACCAGGCCTGTTTTATGCCCAAATAGGCCAGGGTAAGGAGGTAGGAACTGGTTCCTCCATGAATGACAAACTGGCTTTACAGTGTCTTCTGAACAGTTAGTGTGAGCTCAGATACCATTGTTTCTGAGACAAGCACAGGCTAAAAGATGTGGCTTACAGAAAGCCTGCAGATGAGAAACTAATAATTTCTCCCTTATTCTCTGACTTCTTAAATTTTACGAGATACCAAGATGTCACAAGATAATAAACATGCTAGTTTATTTCAAGTTTTAGGGCTCAATGTCCTATAGAATTTCTTAGCCTCCATAGTTTTTTTTTTTTTTTTAACACTTACCTCTGTGGAGGTCTCACTACCCCCACCCCCCATATCTCTGACCAGGTCCATCTGTCAATTTCTTAGTTCCTCTCTGCAACATGTCACCTCCCCTTTTGCTTAGAGAGCATACCCCCTCCCATCGTCTTAACCCTTCATCTGTTTCTTGAAGCCCTCAAATCAAAACTCTTTGAAACCTTTGCTTATTGTCTTAGACTCTTATGATCTAGCGTGTACTCTTACAAATTATTAGACCTGTGCCCCAGTCAGCACTTAACACTTTACTCGTGTCCTTTCAGGATTAATAATCAGTTATACAATTCATTACTGGTCCCAGTTCATGTGCACTCTCTTATTTAGCAGCCAACTGTGAAGTGAGTAGGGCAGGGATTAAGTCCACTTTACAGGTGAGGCATCTGGGCCACCAGCCTATGTATGTCAGAGCTGGAACTTAATTCAGGATTGTAGACTGCAAATCCTGTGCTTTCCTAACTATAGCTTGAAGCTTGATTAATAACACCAGCCCATAACTTTGGCAAAACATTGTAAAATTGATGCTTACAATTTGGCAACCACCACGTCATCTTATTTTAACAGTCTTGTAAAATTAAACTAGGAAGGTTTTTTTTTCATATGCCTTTAATGTGTCTACCCTTGTGTATTGTGATGTATGTGTATATGTTAAAACTATACATATTAGACTACACACACATATGGAACCATCCATTTTTTAATTTATGTTTCATAGTGCCCTTTCCCATCCATCATTTCATTGTATTCCTTTCACAATTCTGTCTGAGGAGTAGAAGAGCAGCAAGTCTTAGAAATAGAGCTGTGAGGTGGGAGGACATTTGGCAGAAGGAGGGAAGGCATGAGGGGGGGATCTTACCTAATGTACATATTGTGAGGGTATATAACACACCCCCTGGGTGAGGGGCTCTTCTACCAATGGAACTATACTCTGGAAATCAGAACAATGTAACCTAAAATCTGTACCTTCATGTTAATTTGAAAAAATTTAAAAAAAAAAACTTAAAAAAAAAAAAGAAAAGAAAGAAAGAACTAGAGCTGTGTACCCAAAATAGGATGCATGTGTCTGATTCACCTAGTAAACAGATAGTGTCAGGCTCACAGCAGGAACTTAATAAATGCCTGTTGATTGAATGACTCAACTGATTAACATCTACCTTGCTCAGCTATGGAAGGCCCCCCTCCTCTATCACTTCTAACATGACAAGGCCTCTCCCTCCTTTCCCCACCCTCTGTCACTTCTAACATGACAAGGCCTCTCCCTCCTTCTTTCCCCACCCCTGCTTTGCCACAGGGACTCAGCGGTATCCAACAACAAGACGCCCCATAGTAGCTCCATCAGCCACATCGAGTCTGTCTTGCAGCAGCTTGACGATGCCCAGGTGCAGATGGAAGAGCTGTTCCATGAGCGGAAGATCAAGCTGGACATCTTCCTGCAGCTGCGCATCTTTGAGCAGTACACCATTGAGGTAGATACAGGGGACCACAGCGGGGAGGTGGGAAGGGGGCTGAGGAGAGAGTCCCAGCCAAAGGTGATGTACCAAGGGTAGGGCAGTAACCTAAGGGAATTAGAGCATCAAGGATGCATTTTTAGAAGTCAAGGAATTGTTTATGTGTCCTCCATGATGTAGTCCTTCTATTCCCTCTTATCCCCTACTGCCAAACCGAGCCCCGCTATTTATTGTACTGTCTATAGATTACTTCATTGACAAAGTTTTGTGTTGCTGTTCCTTGAACTCTTATTTGGCACTTGTTTCTTCAAAGACCATGGGATGGCTGTTTGTTGATTAGAGTCATTGAATTTCATAGCTTCATGAGTAGGTAGGTGTTAAAATTAGGTGGCCTCTTTGTCTGACAAATGTAGGTCAGGGATTAGATGCAATCACAGAGCAGCCAAGAAGCCAGGAGCCAGAGGAAGGAAGGCTTGTATCCATAATTTGATTTCTGTCTATTAAGAAAGTAAGTTTATGCTAAAGTTTACGTTGGTTGATTTTGTAGACTCCTCAGTTCTTCTTTAGAAGGTTGAGATCACATATTCTGGGATATTTATGTCCCCTTGTGATACCAGTTAATAACATTTGATACTTTTTCCTTCTCAGGGATAATAAAGGGTTAAATTAAAGGCACTATCTTCTTTGCTCCCGACTGATATAGTAGGAGGGAAAGCAAATTTTCTACCTCCTATTTCTTTTTAACTTTGTTTTGCATTCCAACCATCTCCCTGGAGTTGGGGCATCTGGGATTATAGAGACTGATCTTCCCAACAGTGTCTGTGGAAACAAGTACACCTGGTTTGGGAGGAAGATGATTTCTTTTTAAATGTTGAAACCTCCAATATCCTAATCCAACTCAGAACCAGAGGACTTTCATGGCAACAGCTCTCCTTTTCTTGTATCCTAGGACCAAAATGTTTATATTAGGAATCTGAAATGTAAATGAAAGGCAACTTAAAAGTTTTTACCTACCTATCCCTTACTCTCCTATGACCTTTCTCTTTTTATAAGCACATTTCTACACCCGCCTCCCTGCAAGCCCTCATAACTTCTCACTTAAAGCTTTCATATTTGAAAAGGTGGTCTCTGGATAGTTTCTGGAACAAAGGAGAAGATAAATCTTTATATCTTAATTATTCTTCCAGCTAATTCTGTAACTTTAGGTGATTTGTTACTTCTATTTTGAATTTATACTCAGGACTTCAGTGGTATGTAGTAGCAAAACATATTTTGGAAGAACAATCCAAATGCCAGTAGAAAAATAAAGATATTGGCATGCAGTGAAGAGTTTAGGTAGTGAAGTTCATAAATGTGGAGTGACAAAGGTAATAAAGATAGGGAAGAAAAAGTCATTATTCTTTAGTTATTGGGAGTAAGACTCACAAAAATAATGAGAGGTAACTTGATCAAAGTGGTGTAGGCCCTATTGCACTCCTACAGTCCTTTCTCAGTTCTGTTTTGCCCACTAGGAGTCAATAAAATCCATGTGGGAAATTATGTTAGCAAATGTGGTGATTTTGCTGTTGTATTCTTTATTTACTCTGCTGTCATTCCAGGCCCAAGGGAAAAAATGTTTAAGGGGAAGGAAACAATCTGAGGATCTGGATGTTTGCATTTTGATTGATTAGATGGCTATGGTCTGGAGGTCAGGGTTGCTGGTTCACTTCCAGAATGGGTTGGTGAGCTTCCCTTTGACCTGGACTGTACCCCTGATGTCAGCTGACGGCACCACAAGGGTATTTGCCTTCAGTGATTTGGGGCAAATCCAGTTCTACTCCAGAAAAATAATCCAAAGCACATGAAGGAAATATCCTTTTAAAAATATGAGATAAATCAAATTCTCTAAAATTGGATCCTACTTAAATGTTTCAATAGAGGAACTTGATATTTAAATGGTAGGATTTGCATTCTTCAGCTTTTCTAAATATAAACCTTCCTTTTCCCACCTCAAGTACTGGACAACAACTTGGATGACTTGGTATGTAATAGAGCAAAGTCTGGGAAATAGCGTGAGGGCTTAAGGGCCTAATAAAATGAGGGAGATAAAAATAGTGATTTGAGTCTGCATCTTCTGGTGTAGGCTATGACATCCACCTTTTCAAAGGGGTCTTGTTCCCCATTTAGGAGGAGGCCCGAAGCTTGGGGAAAATGCTGCATCCAATCTTGGAAATGGAAATCCTGCCCAACCTATGGAAAATCTCTGCTTCACATCAGATTGTCAGAAGTTATTTTTGAGAGTGATGTGATTATTTCAAATACCAACTATGTTTCACTGTGGGGATAAGGAGTAAACTTCTAGAGAAGCTTCAGAGTGTGAAACTGAAGGTGGTTTCTTTAATGAACATGTCACAGCTGACACAAGCCAGGGCAGGGTCTGGGATTGCAGGTTCTACAGCTGTGGTTTCTTTCCTAGAGGAAGGCATTTGATAGACATACTCCACATTCCTAGGGATTACTGAACACCAGAGCAGGCCTGCTACTGGGACATCTGGGAACATAAACATGACCCCTTAACCAGACTGAGATGAGCCAATTTAAAAACGAGAACAGCACATGAGTTGCTGTACCAGGGTCCTTATACTCAATAACTATGATGTGTAAGGCTCCCACATGATAACCTGGAGTGAAATTATAGGGCACCCCCCAGTTGAATTGAAACATCTAAGATATTTTAGGCAGATGGTCAAAACTAGGGCTGTAGCTGCATTCCTGAAATATCTTTTTGGACTGCATGGAGACTTGACAAAGTGACCTAGAGTGGAACTTGATGTTTGATAAAGTTTTGTCCTGTAGGTTAAGCCTCCCTCTGTGAAAGGTATCTCATGTGAACTGGTTATTACAGAAGAGACACTTCACTAAATGGTAATAATATTTATTTTGTGGTCTGGTAAGAATATGGGTGATTTTTTTTGTTTGGATGTTTTCTTGCATTTCCAAGTTTTATATAATTAAAATGATAAGAAAGTAATAAAATATATTTTTAGGAGCAAGAACATGGTCTCCAAACATTTTTGATTATGTACCCTTTCAATAAAATATTTTTGAGGTCTGTTTCACCTTTTTTCCTTCATGAAAGGGACCCACTTTTAACTTCTTTTGGAAGTACCCTAAACTTTCTCTTTGTTCTTCCTAAATAAAATCTCTAAAAATATGTATGTATGTATGTATGTATGTATATATATATTTTTTTTTTTGAACTTGCAATCCCCTACATATGTATATTTATTAGTTTATAAAGATGCTCTAACACTAGCTAATACTCTCAAAACTCTGTATGCCTTCCAAGTGCAGTTTAACTTTCATGAGAAGTTGTGGTTTCATATTTCAAATAGTCTCTTGGTAATTTCAATATTCCAAAAATATATTATTTTTGCCCACTTTCTTGACAGATCTGATTAGATTGCCAGTGTTTCCTTACCCCATAGTGTGGCTGACAGAGAGTTCAGAGCTCTCTGTGCCTCTATGATTAATATTACATACAAATTAGTTTCTTTGCAGGAAACTTGTTAAAATGTATGTCTTTTGGTGAATGTTACTTTAGTTAAGACTAGGTTATAAATAAATCCATTTAACTGGGCACATGAAAAAGAGCCACAATTTGAAATATATTAGAAGCAATGAACAAATGAGTCACAGACAGCCCCTCTGAATTGTGACATTCCTAACTTCCCTGGGAAGTCTTCTCATCACAAACAGTACAAAACCACCTGCCATGTGGTCAGAGTGAGACTCCAGCATCAGTCTCTAGTGAAAGTCTAGGGAAACTTTATATACTTTTTATTGGCTTGATTAAATATATGTGCATGATATATGTATATGTGTGTGTGTGTGTATGTCTTTATGTAGAAAGATTATCAATGGATAATCCTGGGCATGTTCTGAGGTGGGCATACTCATGTTGGATAGCCCTAGAAATGGCACCAAAAAAGATATCCTACATAAAAGACTTTCTGAAAATATGGGCCATCTTTATGGTCTTTCTTTTAAATCTCTAACTCTCTAATTGCAAACTAAGTTTGCTCCATGAACCTGAAAGTTCATTTGAGTAATTAACCTGATTAAGGCATGGAGCAGCCAATTATAAATCTATGGGCTTTACATTAAAACAAGTTGAGATTAGGCTGAGACTGGGAAGAAATAGCATCCAAGGAGTAAGCTTCCCTCTAGAGAAGAGAATACTGATTATAACTCTTCCATTTCTTACTCAGGTGGTCTCAACTCTTCATTGGTGGGATTCAGAGGCCCTTAGCATTTTATATTAGAGAGAGATTGTTCAGTTAGCCTTTCATGTGCATAGACAGAAATTCAACTCAGTAAACATTTAGTGAGCACCTGCCATGTACCAAAAACTGTGTTGGGTGTTGAGGATACAACTGTCCCTGCCCTTAGAGGACCAGGTGGAAAGAATCATCATATAGTGCAAGAATTCTATGACAGAGAGAGGCTCGCAGTTCGTTAAGAATACTGAGGGGAGCAGAGAAGGGAGTTTGGGAACTCAGGATTTCCTTATTATGTTGACTCAAAATCTCTACCTTTTATACTTTGTCCTTATTCTGCTCCCTGGGGGAAAAACCAGAACAATTCTGCTCCTTCTTTTATTTGGAAGCCTTAAAAACATGCATGGTCTCTAGACACTAACTCTTGGCCACCCTCTGCTAAAGGGACTCTAGTTAGCTAAACCCAGCTCACCTATAGACACCTAGATGTGTGCTGTTCAGAACACTGGCTCTGGTGTTTGTCATAGGCCTCTTTTTCTTTATCTGAAATATGATCAAATTGTATGAATTATTTCTGCAGTCCCCTATGACTCTAAAAATTCTATGATTACTTCTCTTTATTGTCAGCCCTTCTCTATGGTCCCAAAGTTACTCACCTTGTTCTGGATAGGATATACATGGTTTCTAGACACTAACTTTTTGTCACCCTCTGCTGAAGGGATTCTAGTTAGCTAAGCCCAGCTCACCTACACACATCTTGATGTGTGCTGTTCAGAACACTGGCTCTGGTGCAGCCCAGGTGGTAGGTGCCTTTTCAGTGACCTCGTTTCCTGCCTTTAATAGGCTTTGATCACTTAAGAGCCCTGGTTATCCTTTCAAGGCAAGTATTTCCATTATACTGACTTTTAAAAAAATTAAGGGGCAGCTTTTATATTTCTCCCTTCAAATTTTACTTTTATTCTTACACAGTCCTTTAGCTTATGAAAACATTTAAATTTAATTTATACTACTGTCCATGCTGTGGATGTTTGAAATGTCAGCCAGGTGAGACAAGGCCCTCTGGTACTTCATTGCAGTTCTCCTCTAGGGACGCAGAGCTGTTAGCCTGCCCAGTCAATGTAGGTGTGGATCATCTGACAGCTCTATCATCCCTTCCAAGTGTAGTCACTCCTTCTTCCCTAGATACCATGTGACACAGCAAGCCTTGCTGTTCTCCATGTTTACAATATGCCAGATCTGCCAATGTACTATCTGTATCAAGAAAGAAAAGGAGATCTATTTAAAGTAATCTTTGTGGATTCTTCCCTTAGTGATCGTGGTAACATTTTCTAAATGTACCCCAGACTCCTTGGGAAGGAAATGCAGAATAAATACAATGAAGTAAGCCAAATTCTTCTCCAAATATTTGATAGTGTCTACTAGACTTTTTGTTAAATTTCAGTATCACTGGAGGTTTCCTCTACCATTTTCCTTTTTTAAAAAAGCAGGATTATTCACACAGATTTAGTATTCTAGAAAGTCACCTATTTTCAGTAAATTATCAAAAATCCCTGTTAAGAACTCTCAGTTCACTCCACTGGGGTGGGTCTGGGGCTGTGGACCTGAACTCAGTTATCAAGGTTCAAGTGCCGTATGTGCCTCCCTTCTGGTCAGCATTGTTATCATTCATAATATATTTTCATATCTATCTATACATACATATAGATATTTGCTTCTCGATTTTAAGCACTTAAACATTCCATCTTATTCTCTGTTGTTGCTCTCCTAATTTGTCACTGATCATACATATTAGTCAGTGGAAGGGAGCAGATGTAAGCCACAGCACTATGTATTTAGCTCACACAGGAGAAAGAGACATTCCAACACTCACACATCACTGGGTCCTAGAATGAGTAATACTTGCATGTTGGAGGAGGTTTTCAACAAAGGGGAGATCTTTAGAAAACAGAATAGAGTTCTTCAAGTCTCATATTGGTAAGGGGCGAAGATATGGACAAAATTACTGCTCAGAATCCTCACAACTCTTATAATTGGCAAAGCCACGATTATATCACAAACTTCAGTTTAATCATAATGATAGTGAAGAAAAGAACATAAAATTGGCCATAAAAGTTATCCAGTTGTCCAAATTATTCAATTGGTATAGAAATTAGGTAATTGAATACTGGAACTCATCAATTACAGCATTTTGCAATATGCTCTCACTTTATTTTGCCAATAATTAAAAGCAACTGAGGGAATTTCATTACTGCCAATTTCCCTCTGCTTTTCTGGAAAATGTTTGCAATATCCCCAAAAGTCTTCATATAATTATTTAAATAAGTATGTTAACTCTTCAGACAGGCTATATGTATTTGTAAAACAGAGAGAAACACCATGATGCATTAAAAATAATCTGTTTTGGAATTCACTAATCTTATCATTTTATAAATGGAGTAACAGAAGAGAACACTGTATTGGGCAAGAGGAGTGCGTGACTTTGGTGCTTTATTTTAGTTTCATGGCAATAACCTGCATCAACACATTATAGATAAAATAGCTCTTCGCTCACAGTGAGATGGTCTCTTCTGCTGCAATATGTCTTTCTTTATCAGCCACTGCTTGTAGACCAGTGGAGAATAGTTATCTTTTACTTTTCTCATCTTAATAAAAATAATGACATCATAAACAAACAAAATGGTCATTTTGCAGTTGACAGCCCATGTATGTCAGTAGCATCTCATCACAATGAAATGCCATAGACCTGTCCTCCCCACTGTTAGTGGAATGAAACTGAGCTTTAATATATACAGCATATGTAGTGCTGACTAACATATGTTATCATTTTGCTGAAGGCAGTAGTGCCTTGATAAGCATGCAGTACTTTGAGTTAGACTACCTGGGTTTGAAATCTGTTTCACCAACTTCACTAATTGTATGACCTCAGGCAAATTACTTAAGCTCTTGAGGCCTCAGTTTCCTCATCTGAGAAATGGAGATGAGATAATATTCTCCAGCCTGTAGGGTTGCTATGAGGCTTTAAAGAGTTAACATATACAGGGAGGCGCCTATAGCTCAAAGGAGTAGGGTGCTGGCCCCAATAGGGTGCTGGAGGTGGCGGGTTCAAACCCAGCTCTGGCCAAAAACTGCAAAATAAAAATAAAATAAAATAAAATAACATATACAACATGTTAGCAAAACTCTTGGCACTTAATACATTGTTGTCAGCATTGTTATCATTCAAAATACATTTTCATATCTATCTATACATACATACAGATATTTTCTTCTAGATTTTAAGCACTTAAACATCCCATCTTATTCTTCTCTGTTGTTTCTCTCCTAATTTGTCACCGATCATACATACTCGGAGATCCCTGAGTGTTTCTGCAGAGCACCTGCTGTGAGAACTAAAGGCATTTGCTCTTGCCATACAGAGAACCAGCCTATGCAAGGCACGGGTCACACATCTCTCTCTCTGCTTACACTCCCATACCAGACTCAGATGTGTCTCTTCAGATTCATGACAAAGGTCCCTGGGGAACCAGAGAATTCTAGATAGGTTAACATTGCCTTTATACTGAGCAAACTGGCAGAATCAATTTTTGGAAAAAAGAATTCCCAAACTCCTAAACAAAAACATCTTATGTTTGCAAGCAGTATGTTTTCACACAGGGATAAATTATGCCCGGCATTTATATAAGGCCACAGATACACAATTGATTTATTGATCTGCTCAGTGAACACATGATTAATTTAAATGTTCATGTGAAGTGGAGAAAACTTCATTATCATGGCTTTTTTTTTTTTTTTTTGGAATAAGAAGAAAACAGAAGGGTAAAACTGGCAGTCTTCTGAAGTGAGAAGAGTAAAAGGAAGGGTATCTCTAGAAATCAGTGCTTGGAGCAGCTTTACTGATGTAACACCGTGGTTAAGAGCACAGGCTCTGTAGTTGAACGCTCAGTTCTTGCACTATCAGTTCTGAGACCATGGGAAAACCATTTGACTTTTCTGTTTCCTCCCAGAGTTTCTAGGAGAATTAGGTAAAAGAAAGTTAAACAGTTTAACACACTGTCTGTCCCATAATAAATGCGTAATACAAAGTAAAATGTCTCCTTCAACTATTTCTTCATCTTTATCATGATCATCAACAGCATCTAAAAATGATGTGAAGAAAGGAAATCCCAATGAGATTTCCAGTGTTGCAGGTGATAAAGGGTGAAGTTGATGGGGACAGACCCTAGGCAGTGGGAAGAGAAAAGGCAGGTAAGTTTTGATTCAGGAAGATACAGAACATATTTGGGGAATAGGGACTAAAGTTTTCTTTCTCTACACAGAAGTACTTAGGAAGATCCAGAAAATGGGAGGAACCAACGGAAAGGGTTCTCTGTGAATAGAGCCCAAAGTAGCTGCTAAACCAACTCCCACGGAGCAGTTTTTGGCAGCAGAATACTGGATTTGGTGCATTTTATCTGACAGGAAATTCTTGGGCTTTTTTTTCAAAGTGAGCCTTCCCATTTCCCACTGCCTCTTATCCCCTCTAAATTTCTTTTTAGCTCCTTCTCTGATTTTTCTTATTGCTGTGTCTCTAGTATAGACAATTTTTAGAATAAAAATATTGCCAATGTATCTCTCCCAGAGGTCATCCTATCCTGACACACCAAGTAATTCAGGAGAGTGAAGGAGAGAGAGGCTGCCAGAGCCAAGATGGAAATTGAGCAGACCAGCCCCTGAGATGGAGCTAGCCAAGTGGGAGGAGAAAGCAATATAGGTTGATTGAAAGTGCAGCACTCTCTGAGGACTGTGTGTTCCATCTTTCATTCACTGGGTTCAGGCCCAGTTTCTGGCCTGAACACATTCTCTCCAAATGGGATAGAATCTGGTGCAGGTTTTTCTTTTCATGGTCTTGTCTCCGTATCAGCAAACTACCCCATGTCCCATGATATAGATAATCTAGAGAAAGACTTCTGGGTCTGAGGGCTATTATGTAGCTTTTAGTACCAGAGAAGGGCCATCAGGGCTTGAGCAGAATGGGAGGAAGGTCATGGGCATTTCAGGGCCATCAGACCAGGGAAGGAGGCTGGATTGGGCAGACCCACGTCTGGAGGTCAGCAAGGAGCTGACTGATGGGATTATAACAGAAACAAGATGTGAATTGTTTCCAGTGTTTGGCTATTACAAATAGGAGTGCTGTAAAAGTTCTTATACAAGTCTTTCTGTGGACATTTAGCAACTCTAAACCTGGAAAGCCAGGTTTATTTATTAACAGCCAGGCAAGCTTCTGAGTTGAAAACACAATATTTTTCTTAAAAAACAAAAATGACTCCTGTTGTAACTATTCAGGAAGAAGACAGAGAGGAGGAACTTAGTTAAAAAACAGTCCTTGAGGAAACAGAAAATACAAAGGAAAGAGAATACTTTAGACTCCAGTAAATATTGAAACATACAAATGAGGAGGGTGGGCATGACGCAGAGTGAAGGGCATGTGGACCCAGGGAGAGTAGCCTCAGGGGTCAGGCTGTTCTGTGGAGAAGCTCCTAGAAATTCTCATTCTTCATGCTTCATAAGAAAGCTGGGTTCTTTAATTTAATAGTATCAGATGAGAAGAGTGAAGGAGGGTAAGGAGAGAGGGGAAAAGAATATAGGAATACCAGATATAGGATCCTGGACATATTTCCACCCCTACATAATTACTCAAAAGCAATGAAAACTGATGTCCACAGAAAGACTTACATCACTCCTATTTGTAATAGCCAAACACTGAAAACAACTCTAAAGTTCACTGGCAGGAGATGGATAGACAGATTGTGATATACATACACTGCAGAATACTACTTAAGCTATAGCAAGGAGTGTGCTACTGAGGCACACAGCAGCATGGATGAATCATAAATACAGCATCTGGAGTAAAAGAGCGCCAGACTCCCAAAATACATATTGTATGATTTCATTTGTACGAAATTCAAGAGTAGGCAAAACCACATCAACAATGACAGAAATCAGAGAATGGTACCTGGTTGGGGAGTAGGTAGGATAGGTACAGATTGGAAAGGGGGAACAGTAGTAGACTCCTAGAGTGACAGAAAGGTCTGGTAGTTTGTTTTTGATGATTGACATGCAGCCCTATAAAATTGCCAAGAATTATAGGACTGAATGCTTAAAATATGTGTATTTTATTGTATATAAATTATACTTTAAATTTTAAAATACAGTTAGGAAAAAGATAATCATAGACCTAGTCGTATATAGACTATAGAGGACTATTCATTCTCTAAAGCAGTGATTTTCAACTGGTATGCCATGGGCACAGATCTTAGGTGTGCAATAAAAATTTTTAAAGATGATTTATTTTTGGAAGAAGTCCAAAGCACAGCAAGTGTTTTTGTACTCTTTTCTTAATCAACATAATTTGTATGCCATGGAAGTTGAACTATGGGGTTCAAGTGTGCTGTGAGATTAAAAAAGGTCGAAAAACACTGCTCTAAATTACCTCTCTATGAAGAGAATGAAGTAATTTCAGAGATGAGACTATAATAGAAACCTGTTTTGCCTGCTAACCTGCTGGTCCCCAGACCCTCAGGACTTCCCACAATAAGTAGTTACTAGGTTTTCCTGCTGGGCTCCACAGATCCCTGAGTGGATCTAAAAGATGTAGGGGCGTGAAGTGAGAACCTGGGGCAGGGAGGATAGTATTTTCAAAGTTCCCCCCTCTCTGCTTCAAAGAGAGCAGCTACACTTTGATCTGTTTTATTTTGCTTGAAGAAAGGTCTTACTGTTAGAGAAAAATGAAATCTTACAACCCAGGCAGCAGCCCCTTGTGAAAGACTGCCTGGCTTTCCCATCCCAGCAGGCGTGGCCCCAGCGTTGGGTATAGTAGGACTGCCTTGGTTCATCTTCTGTTTCCCTTTGTCCCCTACATTCCTGGAGCAGCAGTGTGTTTGGTAACTGGGAAGGGCATGCTGCGTGTGAGCCGGGATGAGACCCAGTATAATGAAAACCTCTCAACTAGGGCTCTGGGATATGTGTTAGACTGCCTGGACCATGCCACAAATATGTGACCTGAGGTGGCATATCTATTTCCTCTCCTGGGAAAGGAAGATGGCAGTGCCCATGCTACTGCCTTCACAGGGCTGCCATGAGAACAACACGCAATAACATATCTGAAAACCACAATTTAAATGTTTTAATTTTGATTCACATATGAGAGGGAGTTATTTTCTAATTAGGTGCTTCTGTATTCTGTAGGTGAGATCTCTGTGTAGAAATCATAACCAAAGTGTAGGATTTAGTCTCTATTTACAGGACCCGAGAGTAGACCGTATGAGCTAATGTGCAAAGCAATAAATAGCAAGGGGTGTTAGGGTAATGTTTCCATTCATTACATGCTTCAGTCTCCTCTATAATCTTTAATGCCTTTCAATTGATTATAATCTGTTTGAATTTCTAGAGGTATGCTATGTATATACAACCTTGTCCAGTCACTATTTGCAGGTATTAGCTGTATCTGTATCAGAGGGAAAGAATTCTGCACAATAGAACACAAGAAAGGGATCAGGACTTCTAGGTCTAATGTACACCAGCTCTTTAACTGATGGTGTCACCTTGGACCATTCACCAGGCCTCTCTAGCCCTCTCTTTCTGAAATAAACTCACTACTTAATTTTTGAAGACTACTACAACTATAAAGTTGTTTTGGAGCCACAGTGTGAGATCATAGACAGTCTTTGTAGTCAATAGAACTGAACTATACCCAAAGCTTTGCCCCTCCCTAGCAGGGTCAGTCATTCCCTCTGCTGAGAGAGGGTCAGCTTCCTCTGTTGAAAGACAGATCCAGAGATCTCAACCATGTCTGCTTCACTGAGTTATTGTGGGAATTGAATGTCATGGAGTATGCAAACCTTTATAAATCAAAATTCATCATATAAACATTTGTTACTGTTCCTTGGCTGTTGCTATAGCCATTGAAACAGAGCACTTTTAAGGGCGTGTATATGCCAGTTCATGGCAGTGTTGCCTAAATATAGTCTAAGGGTCAGAGATGTGAAGCAGGGACTAATGTAAGGGTGGGTTAGGGAATAAGCCTTGGAATTGTGAGTTTCAGCCTAGCAGTCTCTTCGTGGACCCAGGGAGCCTGTACTGATGATGGTGGTTTCCCCGCAGGTGACAGCAGAGCTAGATGCCTGGAATGAGGACCTTCTTAGGCAGATGAATGACTTCAACACGGAGGATCTGACCCTGGCAGAGCAGCGGCTACAGCGCCACACAGAACGGAAGCTAGCCATGAACAACATGACCTTCGAGGTCATCCAGCAGGGCCAGGACCTGCACCAGTACATCATGGAGGTCCAGGCCTCAGGTGGGTGCCCTCTGTCACTCTCCTATGGGGAAGAATTCCAGCTAGTCTCCAAGGAGCACTTCCACCTCATTTGTTCATTTTATTTCTATAGATACAAAGAATAGAGATTTTTTTACCTCCATTTTAAAGAAAAAGAAACAGAAGGCATGAGAGCTGAAATAGCTTGTCCAAGGTTGCCCAGTTGGGGTGTGGTGAAGATGGGAATAGGGCCAGGGTCTCCTGGTGCCGCAGAAAGAATGAAAGTGCCAACGACAAAAATTAGCAGCGATTTTTTTTTTTTAAACAGTGGCCTGGAAAAACAAACCACAGCAGTTAGATATCCAAGTGAGCTATATTCCAACATATAGCTGTCTTCCATTCTGCTCCCCATCCTTGCCTCTAGCACACAGTCCCGTTATCTCCTTGTCTTCTGTTCATGCCTCTCAGAGTCCTCAATTTTTTATCATTGGTCTGTGGGTAAGTATAAGCAGTGCTGATAAAAATTTATGGCAAGGTCATATAATTTTATAACTTTTCAGAAAAACGTGGCTGAGTTACTCAGATTTAGCTTCTTTTCCTGCTCAAGATTTATTCAAAGTTTATACAACAAATGAGTAAGCCCTTACTGTTATACCTGCCACTCTCCATAGTAGCCTTTGATATTAGAACTGAAGATAGTCCCCATTGAACCCTGAATATAGCTAGTCCAGAAAAACAGAAGACACTTGTCTGGTGACATACCAGGGGAGTGTATTCCACCACCTACCCCACCCCATTACCCTCCTTTCTAGGACAAGGCAGACAGAAGCCAAGGCCATCAACTCTTTAAAACGCATTTGGGCTACATCTCTGCTAATTATGAAGGATAGTAAAACCCTACACATGTCGGGGCCTTAGCAATCATACTCAGCCTCAGGGTACTATGGTTTGGGATTGTTTTTTATTTTTATTTTTTGATGACCTAAAGGAGTAAATACCAGCATTCAAAAGAACTTCATTCCTAGCCAGAGGAAGGAAAATCTATAAATTCTGTTCATTTTTGTCAGCATGATCTGTCCTTAGATTTTCATTTATGCTATGAACAAACTCCCTGATACTCAGGGCTGTTCACAGGTGTGCAGCATGTCCTTTGCATGGTCCCAGGAAAGGCTACTCACCTGCATCTATCTGGGGATATTTTAAAAAGCAACAATGCCCAGGCCCTATGTGCCCAGACATTCTGCTTTAACTACCTCTGAATGGGACTTGGACAACAGCAGAAAGCTCCTCAGTCAATTTAACTGTGCAGCCAGGGTTGAGAACCATGGCTTTTTATTATGATAGTTAAATCTCAGCAGCTATTATCTATGGACAGTGGATCTCAAAGCGTGGTCCCCAGGTCAGCAGCATTAGCATCACCTGAGAACTTACTTGCAATATGAGTCTGAAGACCCAGTGCTAGACCTGTCACATTAGAATCTCTTAGGGTGAGGCCTGAGGCCCAGCAATCTGTGGTGCAGTGAACCCTCCAGATAGCTGACTCTCTACTCACCTAGGACCATGTATTCAGGATGGGCCCTGGACCACAGATCCAGCATCACTTGGGAGCTTTACCCCACATTTGTGAATCTGAATCTGCATGTTAACAAAATCTCCAGGTTAATTGTATGTACATTAAAGTTGAGAAGCAGTGTTCTAGGACATGGGCTGTACCTTGTCAGAGCCTTTTTAAGGAAGTGGGGAAACCATGATCCTTTCTCAGTGACTAAGAATTTCATCTGGGCTCAGGGTTTAGCCCTATTGCTTAGCCTCACAATGCTGGCCATCATTGGATATACACCTGAAACTGGGAACCGTGAAAGAAGGCAGACATGGAACTTGGGAGAGAGGCTGTGCAGAGAAGCTGAGCAGGGATGCTCACTCTTCATCTCTCAAAGCACATGTGCCTAGCAAAGAAAGAGTCTCATCCAGCTGGAGACCTGTAGCACTCAGTCCCAGAGTGCTGACATGACCTTGCACAAACCAACCTGTGTCTCAAGAGCCAAGTATCCATGGCAACAGAAAGACTGCTGAGAGCTGGAAGCCCCTGGGGACTGCTTGTAATTGGGGGTGCTGTGCTTGGCGTTCACCTAAACCATGAGGGCTGAGTGGGTGACAACACCCCCGGGCAGATGGGCTGCCAACCCCCACAGTATCCTGTGCTAGAAATGAGCTTTGTCAAAAGAGGTTTGCTTGGCCTCGCCAGCCCTGTCTGCTGAGGCTGGCTGCTCCCTGCTTCTACCATAGCTGGCTGTTCAGTCTGACATAGCTCATGAGGCTCAACAGTTATGAATTTAGGGTGTCCAGGAAAGCTCACTCTATCTATAGCTGAATGCCTAGTCCCACAGAGAGGCAACTAACCTAACCCTTGGCTCAGAGAAGTGAAGGGCAAAGCCACACCAGAGCTGGAGCTGGAAATGGGATGAAGGATGGGCCTGTGTTGGGCCTCAAACTCCCTGCACCTTGGCCAAGGGATATTGGACTTCATAGACACAGGACAGAGGCAATGAAAGGCTTGGGCCTTTATAATGCTTGTTTGTCTAATGAACTATATTTGGACTAAATGTAAAATAAACTATTGTTTTAGAAAAAGGACAGTTTGCACAAGTGATATTTGTTGGTATTTAGCCCACCATGCTAAATTAATTAAGGGTTTTATGATTGATTTTATAGTAGCAAATGGAAGTAGGAAATTTTATATGTTTATTTTTAAGCGTGAAGTTTATAAAATCAAGCCAGGTTCTACTAAATCCCTTGAGTGTCCCAACAATTCTAATTCAAAGCAAAAAGCCTTTGCTTAAGTCAACATCAGCCTTGGGAATAGAGACAAATAGAAGTAATTTCTTAATTTGCTCATTGTTCTTTCTTCACTATGGAATTATGTATTTGAGCCTCAACTGGGGAGGTAGGAGGTTTTGCTGGAAAGAGCCAACTTAGGGGAAATGTGCTAATTGAATTCAAGGTCCAGTTCCAACACCAATGAACAGTATGACTTTGGAAGTCCCTTTTCTTTCTCTATAGACTTCGGTATCTTCTTTAGGCTAATGTGGCAGGTAGACCTTTATTTCTAAAGTACCCTTTGGTTATCACTTTTCATGATTCAGCCTAAGTGCTTCATTGGCTATGCCATAAGTCTTCTCTCCAGTGAGATCTGGCCATGTGACTTGACCTTAGCTATAAGGTAAGAGCTACTTATTCTATGAGTATGTTGCTTTTTCTGGTTTAATCAAAGCATCAAGTTCTCCCTTTATGCAAGGTTTTCAAGTGAAAAATCTCTGGAGTCTGTGGCTATGATAGTTAAAATGTTCTGTGCCTGACAAGAACCCAGTTCCGATGTTTAGAAAAAAATTCCTAAAATAAGTTTTGTGGAGATCATTCTTCTCCTTGAGCATAGAGATGAGAATATAGATATGAAAGGAATTCCTGGGTTGAAATCCTGGCCACACTTCTTACTATCTAGTGCCCCTGAACATTACCCAGTCTCCCTAAACCTCACCTTCCTCTAAAAAATGGTGATCATGAGAATATTTATCATATTCTGAGCGGCTGGTCATTGTGCCATCCTCATTGTGAGGATGCAGTAGAATGATACAGGAGTATGGAAAGTGCTCAGTGAAGCTTGACAACTGCTATACAGTAGAACCTCTGTAAATTGACCACCCAATGGATTATAACAAACCAGTTAGTATATAGAGGTAGCAACAAAAGGACCTATGCCTGCTGTACGGTTCTTGTCAGGCACAGACATGTGGTGCATGTCTGGTCTGTGAAATTAAGTCAGCTTAAGGAGGTGGTCAGCTATGTATCTACTGTATTTTATACTTGTATTCTAGCACATACTACATTCTGTTGAGGTTGTGTTTCTCTAGTTTCTCTAACACAGTGTTTTTCAACTTTTTTTTTTTTAACCTCATAGCATGCTTGAAGCTATAACTTTCCATGGCACACTTAAATTGTGTTTATTGAAAAAAGGAGTAAATATATATACTTACTGTGTTCTGAACTTCTTTGGAAAATAATTTAATTAATGGTCTTTAAAAATTTTCTCAGCACACCTAAGATCCTCTGAGGGTACCCCCGAGTACTGCGGCACACTGGTTGATAATCACTGCTCTAGCAGCATGCGTGCAGAATTTGTTTTTCTTCTCTTTACATTCCCAGTGTCTAGCATAGTGATTATGTCTTGCGACTAGCAAGTTCTCAGTAATGTTGGCTGAATTAATCAGAACTTAACATCAGCATGGGTGGAGCATATGTAGGTAAAAATAATGGACCATAAATAATTTTACTGGTGTTAAAAAAGGGAAGATAAAAATGCCTGTTTTTTTTCCAATGGTAGGTACTCTGGGGTTAATAGGAATGTGGACCGGGTAGGGCTGAGAGGAGAGGGAAGGAACCTTGATGTAAAATAATGGCTCTCAGCCTGGCTACTTATATAGAATCATCATGGGAACTTCTTAAAAATATCAATGTCTGGGCCCCACTCCTCAGGTAGTGTAATTAATTGGTCTGGAGTGAGCCCAGCCTTTAAAAACACTTCCCAGATGATTTTAAAGTACAGCCAAAGTTGAGAACACTGATCTAAAAACCTGATTAGATGACTTTATAATTTCTGAACCAGGTGTTATATAGAGGGAGTGACACAGAGGAGTAGAGAGGGTAGGAGAAAAGAAAGATGTTTTCTTAATTCTAGCCCAAGAATGTGGGGAGGGGGTGGGGAAGGGGAGGGAAGAAGGTGGATGGGCGGTGGGAGGGTGACCAGAAAGATCACCTATATATCTGTCTAACAAGGGTACAAGTGAACTTTTCTAGAACTAGAATATAAATGTTTTGATACAATGACTAAGCAAATGACATGAATATTTATGTTAACCACCTTGACGAAAGTATTTCAAATTGTATATGAAAACAGTACA
>CAUYQV010037014.1:0-15588 GCA_963574575.1 Galagoides demidoff
TAAAACAATAACTGAGAAAATGACATGAAGGCTGTGTTGATCAGTTTGATGGAAGTATTTCGGATTGCATGTGAAAACCCCACACTGTACCCCAGAAGTGCATTAATGTACATAGTTACCATTTAATAAAATTAAAAAAAATAAATAAGTAAATAAAATGCTGTGAAGGCTATGTTAACCAGTTTGATGAAAATATTTCAAATTGCATATAAAACCAGCACATTGTACCCTGTGATTACATTAATGTACACAGCTATGATTTAATAATAAAACAAAAACTGCTGAAAAAAATAGAAATAGAAATTCTGGAAGTGAAGAATTTTTCAAAAAATAGACAAAATACCTTTTTAAACTTCAACAGTGGACTAGATCAGGCAAAGGAAAGAATCTCAGAGTCTGAAGGCACTTAATTAAAACTGCTAAGAAGAAGTGCCTAGTCACCTCCAAAGGAACTCACATCAGACTAATAGCAGATTCTGAGCAGAAACTTTACAGGCCAGAAGAGAATGGATGTTATTTTCAAAGTGCTAAAAGGAAAAAAAGATGTTACCCAGGAATACTGTATCCAGCAAAATTAACCTTCATAAATAAAGAAGAAATAGTCTTTCCCAGACAAGTAAATTCTGAGGGAATTACTTACCACTAGTTCAGCCTACAAAAAATGCTCAAGAAGTCCTGAACGTGGGAGGGAAAAGGCAATTATCATTATAAAAACACATGAAAGTATAAAGCACACTGGAGAAGCAATGACACAAAGGGAGAGAAAGAACACAAGTGGGATCACTACAGCAATTAGCCAAATAAAAATGATAAGAAGGGAAAAATAAAAATGATAAAAAGGGAAAAAGGGTACAGAACATATACATAACAAGCAAAAAGCAATTAATGATTGAAAGAAACAAAATTTCACATGGTACTAATAATCTTGAACACAAATAGACTTAACTCTCCATTTTAAGAAAATTGAATAGTTACATGGATTAAAACAAAGTGATATAATTATATACTGTTTACAAGAAACTCACCCCACTAGTAAAGAAACACAGAGAGTGAAAGAAAAATGATGAAAAAGGATATTCCATGCAAATGGAAATCAAAAGTAAGCAGAAGCAGCAATACTTACATTGGATAAAACAGACTTTAAGAGTGCTATAAAAGACAAAAAAGGGTCACTATATAATGACAAAACATTGATCCATAAGAGGGCATAATAACTCTAAGTATATACTTACCCAACCATAGAGCACGTAATTTCATAAGACAAATATTATTAGACTAAAGAGAGATAATGTAATAGAATAATAGTTCAGAAATTCAACACCCCATTGTCAGCATTAGACATATCATCTGGACATAAAATCAATAAAGAAAGATTGGATTTAAACTGGACTTTTGACCAAAGGGAGCTAATGAATATTTACAGAACATTCTGTCTAATAACTAACTGCAGAATATACACTCTTTTCATCAGTGCATGGAACATTCTCCAAAGTAGAACATGTGTTATGTCACAATATAAGTTTCAAGAATTGTAAACAAAAAAAATCTAAATCATATTATCTTCTCAGAATGCAGTGCAATGGCACTAGAAAGTCTCCCAGCAAAGAAAAACTCAAGGGGGACTACAGGGGTTCACAGCCAGATTCTACCAAATGTATGATGTTAAACAAGTACCAATCCTCTTGAAACTATTCAAAAAAGAAGAAGAAGAGACAATTCTCCCTAAGTTATCCAGCATCATCCTGTTATCAAAACCAAATAAGGATACACAGGAAAGAAGAGGAGAGGGCAGGGGAAGAAAGAAGGGAAGGAAAAAAGAAAAGAAAGGAAAGGAAAGCAAGGGCCTTAGGAAGGAAGCACCCTATAAGTCAATATCACCGAATGCAATAATCCCAATAAAATACTAGCAAAGTGAATCCAAGAGCACATCAGAAAGATAAGACACCATGAACTGGGATTTATACAAGGGATGCAAAGATGGTTTAAAATATGCAAATCAACAAACATGACACATCACATCAAAAAAGTGAAAATCAAAAACCATGTGATCATCTGAAGAGATTCAGAAAAGCATTTGATAAAAATTAATATTCCCTCACAAAAAAAGGCACTTAACAAACTAGGCAAAGAAAGAACATATTTCAAAACAATAAAGTCCATATATGACAAACCCACAGCTAACATCATAGTGAGTGGTGAAAAATTGAAAGCCTTTCCTGCACAAACTGGAACAAGACACAGATGCCCCACTTCCATCAGTTCTGTTCAACATAATACTGGCAGTCCTACCCAGAGAAATCAGAAAAGAGACAGAAATAAAAGGCAACAAAATTAGAAATGATGAAGTCAAATTGTCCCTCTTAGCAGATGATATGATCTTATATCTAGAAAATCCTGAAGACCCCGCCAAGAAACCACTAGATTTGATAAATTAATTCAGTGATGTTGAAACACACAAAAGCAACATGCAAAAATCAGTTGTGTTTGTATATACCAATAACAATCTAGCCAAGAAAAAAATCAAGAAGGTAATTACATTTATAATAGCCACAAAAATAATCTAAACTACCTAGGAATAAATTTAAGTAGGGAGGTGAAAGAGCTTATGGTTGGGAGGGTGGGAGAGAATAGATGATGAGAGATTGCTTGGTAAGACAAGGTTTCTTGTTACAGTGCGCATTGCTTCAATGATACATGCCCTGGAGGCCCTGACTTCACCATGTTGCACTCTATCAATGTAACAAAATCGCAATAGTACCCCCATGAATATAAACAAATACAAAATAAAAACATTGGAAGATGTCACTAATACATAAAAAGACCCCTCATTCTCATGAATCTTAAGAATCAGTGTCATTAAAATAACCATAATATCCAAAGCAATCTACAGAGTCAATGCAACCTGTATCAAAATACAATGTCATTCTTCACAGAATTAGAAAAAATAATCCTAAAATTCATATAGAACCATAAAGGAGCCTGAATAGCTAAATCGATCCTGAGCAATAAGAATCAAGATGGAGGCATCATATTACATGACTTCAAAATATATTACAAGACTGCAGTAACCAAAATAGCATTGTATTGGTATAAAAATAGATGTGCACACCAATGGAACGGAAGAGACAATCCAGCAATAAAGCCACATATTTAAATTTACAGTCAACTGATTTTCAACAAGGCTGACAACAACTTATGTTGGGGAAAGGACACGCTTGTGAATATAAGTAGATAGCCACATGTAGAAGATGGAGAGTGAATCCCTCTCACTCACCATATATAAAGTCTACTTGAAATGCATTAAAGACTTAAATGTGAGACTTAAAACTTTAATTAAAGAGCTAGAAGAAAACAGGGAATATTCTCCTGGATATTGATCTAGGCCAGTGGTTCTCAACCTTCCTAATACTGCAATGTATTTTCGTTGTTAAAAAGAGGTTGTGACCCACAGGTTGAGAACCACTGATCTAGACAAAGAATCCATGACCAAAACCTCAAAAATAGACAAATAGGTCTTTAAGTTAAACTAAAATTGTTTTCTCTGGCATAGCAGGAGAAATAATCAACAAGGTGAAAAGACATCTTGCTGAATAATAGAAAATATTTGCAAATTATTAATCCAATAATAGCAAGACTATATGAGAAACTCAAACAACTCAGTCAAAAACAAAAACAAGTAATCTTACTAAAAAGTGGGCAAAATGCATGAATAGACATTTCTCAAAAGAAGACCAAAATGGCCAACAGGTATATGAAAAAAAATGTTCAGTATCATTAATCATCAGAAAAATACAATCCAAAACCACACTGAGATATCATCTTACTCCAGTCATAATGGCTATTAATAAAAAGGCAACACACACACACACACAAAAAAAAAAACCCAGCTATCAGTGAGGATGCAGAGAAAAGGGAACTCTTTTGCATTGTTGGTGAGAAATGTGAACTAGTTAGCCATTATGGATGATAGTATGGAGATTTCTCAAAAAACTGAAAGTAGCATTACCATTCAGTTTAGCAATCTCACTACAGGGTATATATCAAAAGGGAATGAAATCAATATATCAAAGGTATACCTGCACTTACACGTTTATTACAATACTATTCACAATAGCAAGGATATGGAGTCAACTTAAATGTCCATCAGTGGATTATGGATAAAGAAGATGTGAGGTATATACACATGATATATGTGGGAAGCCAAAAAAAGATCCTCGGCTCCCGCTGAGCTGTCCCCTCCCCCAAAGCGCACGTACAAAATGTTCAAAAATTACGTGCCCCGCCCCGCTTGCGTATATCCTACGTAACCATGGCAACTTCTTACTTGGCGACTGACCACATGGTAGGGATTCCTTTGTTTAAACTCAAGATGGCGACCGTTCCCCGCCCGGGCAACCAGCTGACCGCCTGAACCTGAAATCCGCCAATCGGCGAAGGACACCTTTCCTCTTTACTCCTCCCCCCATTCCCTCCACCCCCTGTTCACCTGTAAGCTTTAAAAACCGGCTTTTCCCTGCCATTAAACAGACCTTGACAAGGAGTCTGCTTGGTCTCATTCTCTCTTTCTCGCCCATTGTCTTTCAGGCTCGGTCCCCCTCGCCTCCACGAATAACCGTGTCCCGTGGGACGGGACAGATATATACAAATGTGAGATGCTGGATATTATTTATGGATTTATTTATCCATAAAAAGAATGAAATCATGTCATTTGTAGCAGTGTGAATGGAATTAGAGGTGATTAATTTAAGTGAAATAAACCAGGCATGAAAACACAAATAGTGCACATTCTGTCTTATATGTGGGAGCTAAAAAATTGAGTACATGGAGGTAGAAAGTGGAAAATTGAATACAAAGATTGGAAAGGTGAGCACAGGGAGAATGAGAAAGGAGGAAGAGAAGTGGATTAAAGAATAAAGCATACAGTGCTCACTTCAGCAGCACATATACTAAAACTGGAACAATACAGAGAAGATTAGCATGGCCCCTGTGCAAGGATGACACATAAATTCATAAGTGTTCCATATTTTGGAAGAACAACAACAAAAAAAACAGAATAAAGCATACAGTGAGAAAAAAGGAATAAATTGAAGATGTGACAGAGGATGACTCTACTTAGCAAAAAATGGTTGTACTTGGGTGATAGGCACCCCAAATACCCTTACTTGACCACTACTCATTATGCATGTATACATATAACAAAATTTCTCCTAGAGTTACTCTGTAAATTTGCGCAAACGATAAAAATATAAATACAGAACAAATAAAGAAAAGAATGGTTTGATTCAGAATGGCTGACCCAACACTGTCCAAAGGGAAGTATAAATCAGATTCCTACATCGATGTTCTAACAAGTTTTTTAGTACAGAGATGTACTTGCCACTCATTATTCTTGGATTTGCCAACTCCGAAACTGAGACAAAAATAAAAGTTAAATTTAAAGTCTTATGCCAAATATATTTTCCAAACATCTAGGGTGTTAGCCAAAGGATTTTTGCTAGCTTTATTTAAGGCAGTGGTTTTTCTATGATATTAATACATGTCTCCTTATTTTTCTTCTTAGTACACTTTATTATTGTCCTTACTCAAGTGTTCTGGAGTCTCGTCTTCCTCTGGGGCTGTGATGCTAAGAACCAGCTTCTCACATCCCAGTCTCAGCACAGTGCCTGGCACGCAGGAGCAGCAGTAGAGGGATAAACGTCATATTCCACAAGGAATCTGCAAAGAATTCCACAAGGAATATTCCACAAGGGCAGTGATTTCCCAGTGCTGCATTCCCAGTGCCTGGGACGGCAACTGACTCTATGTGGATTCTGTTGGCTAATAGCACAATTGTACCTTTCTCCCACTGAAAGGTTATAAGAAACTATGTTTTTTTTATGGTTTGTTTTTGTTGTTGTTGTTTTATGGAATATAAATATTTCTTCAATATTTATCAAACACTGTTCACCATTATTTATAACAAACAATAGACAGTTGGATAACATTCCAATTACTATCAAGTTGTTTTTACATGGTTTCTGCTCAACCAGTAACCCAAATATTGAAAAGATTGAACCTACATGTAAGAAATGAGTTGAGGTAAGGAAAAAACACAGACATTGATAGTTTAGATTACAATGTTTGTTCACTCATTTATGTCAGCAGGTCTGAAACTGCCAACATTTTTTAGCCATCAAGCCTTAGATAATTCATTAATCATGACTTTCTCATCAATATAGCACAGGATTTCAACTTTTTGTAAGGGAATACTCACTAGGGAAATCTTTAGTGTCCACTTAACTAAATCTTGTTTGTTGACCTCAGTAGAACACATCAGAACTTTCTCGTTTCCTTGCCAGGGCAGGGTGGGGTGGGGGGGTGTTGTTGCTAATGATAAAGCTTTTCCTTATAGAAATTTTATAAACACAATTTTGAATTTAAACGGATATAAATTCTGATATGGCTGCCTTTAAATTGTCCATTTAAATTGTCCATTAAGAATCAACTATTTAATTTAAAGGGAAGAGCTTTAAATTAAAAGCTCTTCTTTTAGCTTCAGGGAAATTTTCAAGCCTTAGGTTTTTCAGAATGATGGCATCGCAGAGACATGAGCTTACCTGTGATTTTTGTTTCAATGATTTTTTTTTTTTGAGACAGAGTCTCAATCACCCTGGGGTAGAGTGCCATGGTGTCATAGCTCATAGCAACCTCCAACTCTTAGGCTCAAGGTCCTCTTGTCTCAGCCTCCTGAGTAGCTGGGATAACTAGTGGCACAACGCCCAGCCAGTTTTTCTATTTTTAGTAGAGAGGGGGTCTCACTTTGCTGTGGCTGGTGATGTGCCTCAGCCTCCCAGAGTGCTAGGATTACAGGTGTGAGCCACCATGCCTGGCCTTGATGAATGTTTAAAAATAAACAAAAAAAAATCATTTACATATGTGTTTTCTGTATACACACAGAAAAACATATTTAAAGAAAGGCCAGAATGATCCTTAGGTATGTGAGTTAAACACAAGTTCTGACTGAATAAGGGCTATGGAAATGTCCCCTAGCATTTAGAAAAGTATTCTTTAGTGTAGAGGAAATAGTATACCATGGTATCAAATGTCCTTTTCTGATAAAGGAAGCAACTAGAGAAAGCTTTTGCTATTGATGTGCTCCCCCCAACAACTCTCCCAATACTACTTTCAAAATGAACATAGCAAACTTGATTTATTAGAGTATGGCTGTTTCTTCACACTAGTCAATCAAAAACCCAGACCCAAGTTTCAATAAAGAGCAATACAAACTATTATTGAGCTTCATCTTCTGAACAAGAATGCCAAGTTAGTCTTTCTTCACAAAAACCAATAACAATTTGAGGACACTTCCTATCTGCCTGAGCACCAAAGCTGCCTCATCTGAATCCTTCCATTTCACAAGGAGCAGCAACACTGCCCTGCCACAGTGTCCCCTGTTACTCTCAGGGTCCTGAGCCCTGCAGAGCCTCTTGGGTTGTCAACGTCTTTTTGGATTTGCTCTGACCAGATTCACTGTCAGATACAGATTTTCTTTTTGAACCATCTTTTTCCTTACCAATTCTCTGTTTGAGAATTAAGAAGTGTTTCAATTAACTCTGGAGAATCCACATTTTCTTCAGGTTCCCAGGTATTGTCCATGTTTGTAAGTCCCTTCCACTGCAGGACACACCCCACTTTCCCATTTAAGGCACATCCATCTAGTACTTTTTCCATCACAAATTCTTTAGGCTCTACCTCTTCAACATTTTTTACTCTTTCCATTCTTTTTCTTTCCCATTGTTTGCAATGTAGTTTATTTGAAGCCCTTTTTTATTGCAGACTTGAAGAGCTTTTTATTCACTGCCTCTGAGCTGCTCCAAGTCGCGGGTGCACAAGCTCAAGCCACATCTCTATGTTTATTTCCTAATAGTTTATTTTAAATTATGGGGTTTTACTGCTGAAATGTAGAATTATCTGACTTTTGGGTGCTTTAGGTAGGTTTTTATATTATAAACTCTTCAAGGGCCAGAGGCAATTATATTCTGTGTAAACTCCATTTTCACATTTCTTTTCACAACAGTAGAGTCTACTGCAGTTATCCGTGGTAAAATATCATATCCTGTTCTTAACTCTTTCATTTTTATGGGAAGAAAACACTAAATGCATGTCTTTAATGCAGTATTTTCTGTATCTGTCAACTAAGTTTAGAAAATTGAGTAAGTCTGTTGGACCTAAAGAATGCTAGGGGTCTTGAGGAATTAGCGCTAACTTGCTATAAAATCAGAAATAACCATAAAGAACTTTGAATTCTATTTTAGAAAAATGAAGTCAATACAAGCCCTTGGTAGAATGTCCTCTGTCTTCTGCTCCTCCCAGCTCCGACCTAGGACTGTCTTCAGATGTCTCCCTAACAGCGTGGTTCAGACATTCCAGGGTGTGCTGCAGGAGGCAGCCCCTGCAGGCCTCTAGTTCATAGGGTAGCAAGGCATGCAGTGTGCGGAAGACCTGCAGAGAGAACTGTTACTACTTTCAAGTAGACAAAACTTCTATTACATCTTCATGCACAATTAAAGTTTAATTTGAGTGTAACTTAAAAGTTTGCTTTGGCTCGGCGCCTGTGGATCAATCGGCTAAGGCGCCAGCCACGTACACCTAAGGTGGTGGGTTTGAATCCCCAGCCGGGCCGGCCAAACAAATGATGGCTGCAACCAAAAAATGGCCGGGCGTTGTGGCGGGCGCCTGTGGTCCCAGCTACTTGGGAGGCGGAGGCAGGAGACTCGCTTGAGCCCAGGCGTTGGAGGTTGCTATGAGCTGTGATGCCATGGCACTCTACCCAGGGGGACAGCTCGAGGCTCCGTCTCCAAAAAAAAAAAAAAAAAAAGATTTTCATGATCCACAAAAGCTGCTCTGTGTCACTGTTCCACTCTGCTATGCTTTCTGGGGTTCACGGAACCTTGTCTCAAACAGCACCCGCGCCTCTAATTCACATCACCCAGTGGACTCTCACCCCTCTAGGAGCAAGGAGGCCGAGAAGAGAGCACACGTGCTGTCTCTCACATGTTCCTCCTTCACTCCTCGTGTGCCGGACACTGCCACGTGCCAGGCAGTGCGCGTTGGGGTGACACTCACTGTCAGGGTGACACTCACTGTCGGGGTGACACTCGCTGTCGGGGTGATACTCGCTGTCGGGGTGACACTCGCTGTCAGGGTGACACTCACTGTCAGGGTGACACTCGCTGTCGGGGTGACACTCGCTGTCGGGGTGACACTCGCTGTTGGGGTGACACTCGCTGTCGGGGTGACACTCACTCTTTGCTCTCAAGTAGCAACACTTTTTCTGCAGAGGCCAGAAGGTGAGTAGTTTAACTTTAGGCTTCACAGGCTGCCCAGGCAGGCAGTGTGTAGACAGCAGATAGACAGTGCGGCTGTGTTCTGACAACACGTTACTCACCAGCTCAGGTGGGGAGCTGGGTTCCGTGCATGGGCCAGTTTGCCAACTCTTACACTAGATGTGTAGGCTACGGGCAGGCAGCTAGACAGGACAGCCGGAAGGACGGACCGGGCACTTTAGCTGAGGAGAGGGTTAGAATGGAATAGGCTTCGTGGAGAAGCCATCTCTGGGCTGAGCTGGGTGAGACAAGCACGAATATGACAAGTGTGCTGAGGAGAGGGCAGCACTGCTGGAGAGAGCTGGACCAGGGCCCTGCAGATGGCACCGCCGGGAGGCAGCAGCCACAGCCCATCAGCGGGACTGGAGCCATGGAGGAGGCTAGACAGGAGGACAGCAGTCACCATCCCCAGGGTGGGGAAGGGGAGCAAATGTGACCGAGCCTGTGTTTCCGCTCTAGATAGCTTTTGCACATGATCTCATTTTCACTCTCCCGTCAGGGAGGTGTTATGAATCCCGTTCTGTCACAGCGCCACTTGCTCAAGGCTCACGGCTATCCCTAAGTGGCAGAGTCAGCTCCCATCCCATCTGCAGGTGCCAGGCTCCTACTCTGTCCACACTGCAGCTCCTGCCGCCCAAGTCCTAGGAGGGGAGCCTTTTCCTCCCTGTCCTGTGGCCAGTGACCTCCTCTCCCCACCGGAAGGGTTTCGAATCCTTTCACACTTCAGAGCATGCCACGGCCTCCCTGAGTGGGACAGGGCTTCAGCGGTTAGGAGGAAGAAAGTTGGACCCTGGACCTGGGTGGTGCAGGGTGGGGCTCTGAGAGCACTGGCTGGTCACCCCCTCGGCTGCCTGTCCCCAGAGGGAGAAGGGAGTGTCGACTTGCACAGTGTTGGCTGAGGGCCCCCTGGATCCTACACAAGGGGCTCTGCCGTCTTCTCTGGCTGAGGTCACCCAGTGAGAGGAATTCCAGAGATTCCTGCCTGGGAGTCATCCTCACTCACGGGGGCCTGGTTGAATGGGCTGCTTAGTTGCAGAACATCTGGGTCCTGCCTGTCCACACCTATAGGTCTCTTTTCCCCTTATCTATGTGCCAGACATTTGCTAGATTCTGAGCAAATATTTGTTGAGTTATACAATATACACTGAAGTGCATCTTCTGCGTAAATGCCTTTTATTCAGTTCTTCCTATTTGCTTCACACCAAGCAATTTCCAAGGATTTCCACTTCCAAAGCCATTTCACAAGGATGTGTCCCCTACGGGAGTCTCCACTGACAGGGAGCTTGCTCATTAGAAGTGCAGGAACTGGCTTGGTGCCTGTGGCTCAATTGGCTAAGGCACCAGCCACATACACCTGAGGGGGCGGGTTCAAATACAGCCCGGGCCCTCCAAACAACAGTGATGGCTGCAACCAAAAAATAGCCGGGCGTTGTGGTGGGTGCCTGTGGTCCCAGCTACTTGGGAGATGGAGGCAGGAGAATCGCTTGAGCCCAGGAGTTGGAGGTTGCTGTGAGCTGTGATGCCACAGCATTCTACACAGGATAACAGCTTGAGTCTCTGTTTCAAAAAAAAAAAAAAAAAGAAGTACTGGAACTGAGGCCCCTCCTGAGACCTCCTGAGCCAGAATCCTCATTGTCACAAAACAATCAGGTGATTACTTTTCACCTTAGCAGCGGAAACACTGGGGACATGATTTTGCAATTGTGTCCCAAAGTGGTCTCTAAGCCCAATTCCATTCCTTAGGTAACGTCTGATAAGTTTTTTTTTTTTTTTCTTTTTGAGACAGAGTCTCACTCTGTCACCTGGGTTAGAGTGTAATGGTGTCCTCATAGCTCACTGTAACCTCAACATCCTGGACTCAAGTGATCCTCCTGCCTCAGCCTTCCCAGGAGCTGGGACTACAGGCCCAGCTAATTTTTCTATTTCTAGTAGAGAAGAGGTCTCATTCTTGCTCAGGCAGGTCTCAAATTCCTGAGCTCAAGTCTGCCTCAACCTCCCAGACTGTTGGGATTACAGGTGTGAGCCACTGCACTCGGCCTAATATATTCTCTATATGTGCTAAACCCAGCTGTATTCTGAGTCCAGAAAGCACAATTAGGCCTACATATTCTTCTCCTTCAGTGTCTTTGCCCCACTCCTGCTCCGAGCAACAATGATAGTTTCCCACAGGTAAGAAGGAAGTGAGAGAAGAAAAATGCTCAGTGACACACTGAGAGTGAGAGCCACACACCTCACCTCTGACTGCGGTCCTACGCAGGCTGTGTACGCCCTGGGCCCTGCTCCTTTATTCCTTTGCCAAGTCCTTGGAGGTGTAGAGTGAAGGTTGCACGGTCTACACTTCCAGTAATGTGGCAAGGGGTGGGGAGGGAGGGGGAGATGCATCTGCCCTGAGGACCCCGGGGTGTGTCAACGTCCCTGGAGAGACGGCAGAAACCTACCACCAGGCAGCCCTTCTGGCCATCACTCTCCACCACCAGGCAGCCCTTCTGGCCATCAGCAGGCAGGTGTTTAGTTGATGGCCACCACCTGGAGCAGAGGAAAGAGTGCCAGCTTCTGAGTCGCCTGTTCTGAATCCCAGTCCCCATTTACCCACTGCATGGCCTTCAGTGAGACGGATGCTTTCTGAGCCTGTTCCTTGTTTGCAAACCACTGCAGACTGGCTCTGGGGAATGGAGAAAGTGTAGCTACTGGGCCTGCAGGGCATCTGGCATGTGTCAGACGCTCAAAAGTTAGCAGTTATAATTTCACAGAGAGATGTGACCAGCCATGCTTTCTTCAAACTGCTGCCCTGCTCCATAGCATTCCCTGGCTCCCCACTACCCACGGGAGAAGGTATGGACTCTTTACAACCCAGCGCCTCCCTGATCAGGTCCCCATCCCACCTCTGCAGCCCTCTGTCCTACTTCTCCTTCAAATGCAGGCGTGCTAAGAAATCAGCCTCTCTTATTTCTAACTTATATAATGTTATTTCTTATATAAGTTCATAAGTTGTTTGGAGTGCTGGTTGGGGCCAGGCACAGTGGCTCATGCCTGTAATCCTAGCACTTTGGGAGGCTGAGGCAAGAGGATTGCTCAAGCTTAGGAGTTCGAGACCAGCCTGAACAGAGGGAGATTCCTGTTTCTACTAAAAATAGAAAAAAAACTATGTGGGTATTGTGGTGTGTGCCTGTAGTCCCAGCTTCTTGGGAGGCTGAGGCAGGAAGATAGCTTGGGTCCAAGAGTTTGAGGTTGCTGTGAGCTATGATGATACCCCAGCACATTACCCAGGGCAACAGAATTTTTTTCTTTTTAAAAGAAAAAAAAAGAGTGCTGGTTGATTACAGGTTAAGCCTCTTAACAGATACTTTTTCTTACGTCTTTTCAATGTTTTTGATATTTTTATTCTTTAACAAAGAATATTTTCCATTTCGAAGGAGACTGTACTTCTTCTTTCTATTAAAATAACTTTAAGGTTATTATTGCTAAATGTGTATTTAAAGTTTAACCTAACTTCCATTCAGGCAACTATCTCTGGGCAGAGCTGGCCTCCCTTCTACTAATAAATCTCTATTTTGCAACCTAGGTGACTTCATTGTTTATTATTCTGAGCTGTTCGTTTAGTTACGGGATTTTAATCTGATAAGATCTGGGGCGTATCGTTCTGGTTAACTTTTTATGCTAAAGATATAACTTTGGGTCTTTGCTAGCTTTTATAATTACTTAGTTATTTTCAGACAGTACTTTATTTACGTCAGAGGTGGATAGTATGCGGACATGAACAGTATTGGAGGGGAGGGAGGGACATCTCGCACGTGGGCACGAAAGCCACGTTGTCACGAAAGGCCCATTGTCACCCTCATGAACTACAGAAAGATCATGGATCACTTTTTCTAACTCTCCAGTGTTTGATTTCATGACTGATCATGAATATTCTGGGAAGGGTTAAACACACTTTAATCAGACTTAGGAAAGGACTAGTAGGAATTTGGAGTAACCCGATGTCCCCAGAGCTGCCCCAGTGAATTGGTCTCTTGGATTGAGCTATACTTTGATTCACCCAAGTACACCATTTAGCCTCCTCAGTGTGCTCGGACTCACCTCTTTGCAAAGCTCCAACAGAATTCATCGTATTATGAATTACAGATTTTTCATTGAGAGGAGAGAGAGGGGACGTAGGAGGGCTTTGCACTGTTTTTACTAATTATTAAATCCTCCTTTGACTATTTAACCAGGGAGAATCTCATAAACATTGTACTCTAAACAAGAGCGTGTATTTATTTTTCATCCAAATGCTGTGCCTTTTCCTAATAGTTTATAACTACACTTGTGCTTACTCTTCTGCTCAGCTGAGGTTTGCTGACGTGGAGGATGAGGGGGCTGCGATTCATAGAATGTCAGCTGCAGAACAGACTCAGCAAGATGTAAGCACCTGCGTTATTTGAGTTTCAAGCCACAACTAGCCCTATTCTGGCAAAAAGATGCCTCGTCTGTGCTTGGGATAAAGCATGGTGAGGTGTCTATTTCTTGCAGGGTCTTTTATCTTCTTTGATAGTAAAGTCATTTTCTTAAAACCACTAATTTACAACCTCTACTGCCATAATTTATTCACTCAAGGATTATCAATAGATGCTAAAACCGTCAGGTTTAGAGAGGTTATGGTGAATATTTGCTTTCTGTTCTTAAAATTTCAGATTAATATGAGGGTACAGATGATTAGGTTATGACGTTTGCATTTGTTAGGCAAAGTCCAAGTTGTAGCTGAGCCCTTCACCCATGGCCACTTACACTGTGCCCATTAGGTGGGAGTTCACCAATCCCCTCCCCTCCCCACTTTTGAATTGAATTGTTTTTCTCTCATATGTATGTGTATGTTTTTCATCTACTGGTTTCATATTAGTATTTTCTTTTCTTATTTTTTTTTTTTTTTGAGACAGAGCCTCAAGCTGTTGCCCTGGGTAGAGTGCTGAAGCATCACAACTCACAGCAACCTCCAACTCCTGGGCTCAAGCGATTCTCCTGCCTCTGCCTCCCAAGTCGCTGTGACTACAGGCACCTGCCACAACGCCCGACTATTTTTTGGTTGCAGCCATCTAGCCCGGACCTGGCGGGATTCAAACCCGCCAGCTCAGGTGTATGTGACTGGCGCCTTAGCCACTTGAGCCACAGGCGCCGAGCCATGTTTTCATATTAGTATTGAGTCCCTCGGACACTTGCTTTTCCATTCTCGTGATATTTTACTAAGGAGACTGTTCTTCAACTCCATCCTGGTTGATATAAAGAAGTAAAGTCTTTCTCTTTCTCTATGGCTGATATGAGAAATATTTTCATGGTACAAAGAACCATTCACAGATTAACTATGCATCTCAAAGAGAAAAGGTATCTTTACCATGGCGTGGTCTGGTGGCCGCTGCTTTAATCATGTGGTCCAGATTAACCTCACAGAGTGGAACAACCTCGCCAGATATTCCTCCTAACGTGTAGCAAAACGTCCACCATGTCATCTATAAAATATTTCCTCTCCTCCAACTTGCTTAACCTGGGTCTATTCAAGATTAGAAACTTAACTTCCAGTTGCCCACAAGTACAGGAGACAGAGAAAAAGTGAAATGGCATCAAGGAAACAATGAAACGAACCCAGGCAAAGCCAGCCTGTGGAATATTTCATAAGATGACCATCCTGGACTCATCCAACAACCAAAGTCATTGAGGAGAAAAAAGGCTGTAAGAGCCGCTAGGCTGGCAGGGACGGGAGAGCACCCAGCCAGCAAGGCAATTCAGGCTGTAAAGGAAACACTTGGGGGCGGCGCCTGTGGCTCAAAGGAGTAGGGCATTGGCCCCATATGCTGGAGGTGGTGGGTTCAAACCCGGCCCTGGCCAAAACTGCAAAAAAAAACAAAAAATACCCAAAACACTTGGGGCAACTTCGGAAATCTGAATATGGGTTGTGTATAGATGCGCTTGTGGAATTACGATCAGCTCTTCTGCCTCTAGCTCTGATAATAGTACTGTAGTTCTGGCTCGGCACCTGTGGCTCAAGTGGCTAAGGCGTCAGCCACGTATACCCAAGGTGGTGGGTTCGAATCCAGCCCGGGCCCGCCAAATGACAATGATGGCTGCAACCAAAAAAATGGCCGGGTGTTGTGGCGGGCACCTGTGGTCCCAGCTACTTGGGAGGCGGAGGCAGGAGACTCGCTTGAGCCCAGGAGTTGGAGATTGCTATGAGCTGTGATGCCATGACACTCTA
>CAUYQV010037015.1:0-11343 GCA_963574575.1 Galagoides demidoff
GCTAAGAAGGACCCCACCCTGGAAGGGGAGGGGAGAAGGGCGGTTGGGTGGTGGGAGGGTGACTAGAAAGATCACCTATATATCTCTCTAACAAGGGTACAAGTGAACTTTTCTAGAACTAGAATATAAATGTTTTGATACAGTGACTAAGCAAATGACATGAAATTTATGTTAACCAGCTTGATGAAAGTATTTCAAGTTGTGTATGAAAACAGCACAATGTACCCCATGTTTGCATTAATGTATACAGCTATCAATTAATAAAAAAAAAGAAGGACCCCACCCTGCCTCTTGATTTTATAGACCAGCTTCAGTGGGGTAGATGCCAGTTTTTCTTTGTATATCTGATATAATTTGGCTATGAATCTGCCTGATTCTGGACATTTGTTGTCGTTGTTGGGAGATATTTTTATTACTGTTTTAATCTCACTACCTATTATTGAGTTGAAATTTAAAGAAAAAGAAATCAGTGTAAGATTGAATGTCACATAGGAAAAGTCATGAGAAAAGAACTTGGGCCAAAAATATCTCTTGGAATGATGTCTAAAATCTCACTATTGTTTGTTGAGTTTGTGTGGCAAACTAGCAAAATGTGATTTTCAGATCTCCTGCTGCAGGACATACAGCTGACGGATATCCCCAACCATTGTCCCCTGGATAGACTGAGATCTCCTTATTGGCTGATCACAAGCAATGTCTCAGCACATTGGTGGTGTTAAAGCAGGCCCCCTCTAGTGAGGTAAGGAATTAATAGAATTGATGTCATTGACTCAAGGTCTTCCCATTGTCCTCACACTTTCCTGGAACTTTACTGCTGTATAAAATTCCTCCTACTCCAATTGTCCTTCTCTCCTTTTACAAACGCCAGACTTGCATCATGGTCCAAACACTGTGTTGTCCCCCATTTTCGACAACAAAAAATCCTTTATATGTCTTGTGCCTTTTAGGCTCCTACTTCTAGGAGGACCTAAATGAACATAAGTGTGAGTAGGGGTTGTTCAGTGGGGATCTTGCCTTGAAAGGACCAAATTGGAAAAAGACAAAATGGATTTTATAGACTACAGAGCTTCTAAAAGTTGGAGTCAGTAAAATTTGCACAAATGGATAGTAAGACTATTTGGATGAAAAGAATGAAAGTACCAGGAGGGAAGAATAATTAGGGGTGGGGGGTCAAGAGAATGATAAGTAAAATACAGTGTCATGCAGCCCGTAATTAGGAAGTAGGCAGAGTCAGGGATTCATTATAGGGTGGCAAGCTCAGAATTTAGTGAAAGACTCAGCCTCTGAATACTGGCTTTATTATGTACCACTTCCTTAAATAACTAAAATTGTTATTCTGAGATTGTTGCTCAAGCACATAATTGTGATAAAATTTTGATTTTTATATACTCTCATCCATCATGAAATTCTACTACAACTTATTTTAGTCTCATTCTTTTATTTTGCAACAATCAAACTCAGTGATATAACAGATCATTTTTAGTCTTTCCTTCAATTGTCTCATGGGGCTTAGACAACCATAATAGTTACTGATAGATTAATGTTCACTACAATGGAAGACCTAAAAAGAATTCCAGGTGCTGAGAGACTCATTATCATTAAAATCCAGAAAATCATTAACAGAGGACCTCCAGAGCCAGAGGTCCTACAGCATCATGAATTCTCCAAGGCCTAAAGAACACAAACAGTGTATCCACAGCTTTCTTCTTTACTATTTTTTTGTAATTTCCTCTTGGTTGTCTTTGTTTTAGTAATATTGGTGAGGTAAAAGGACAGGAAGAGAGGGCTGTATTATCTCATGGCCGTAATGGCATGAATAAAATATCCTAATATGCTAAATATTCTGACAAGTGGATTAGTTTTTCTTTTCTTCTTATTTTTTTTTCCTTCATTCTTTTTCTTTTTTTTTCTAGGAAGTGGCTACAATTTTATTTTATTTCATTTTAGCTTTTTGAGACCAAGTCTCACTCTGTAACCCTGGGTAGGGTGCTGTGCTATCATCATAGCTCACAGCAACTCCAAACTCTTGGGCTCAAGCTATCCTCCTGCTTTAGCCTACAAAGTAGCTGGGTACTAGAGTTTTGTGGGGGTTTCTTGTTTTTTGTTTTCTCCCTTAGAGTCTGACTATGTCACCCTTGGTAGAGTGCTGTGGCATCGCAGCTTACAGCAACTTCAAACTCTCGGGCTTAACCGATTGATTCTCTTGCCTCAGCCTCCCAAGTAGCTGGGACTACAGGCACCCACTACAATGCCCAGCTATTTTTGGTTGCAATTGTCATTGTTGTTTAGCAGGCCCAGGCCAGGTTTGAACCTGCCATCCTCGTTGTATGTGGTGGGCACCCAACTCACTGAGCTATGAGTGCTGAGCCAAGTTCTGTCTTTTCTTAATAATCCTTCAGGGTCTATAAGCACAAAAGAAATCATGTTAGGTTCTGGTACCAGCAATTAACATGACAGTGAAGGAGGGAACAAAACTGCACAGAGATCATGACAACCAGCTCACACTGGGGATGATGTCCTGAGTCTCTAGAAATATATAGGACCACTAAGCGGTAGGATCAGGAATGAGACTGTATACTCTGATTCTAGTTTATTAAATATTCTAATATATGATATATTATACCAAGCTTGTAAATACAGTGCCAATTTTTTTAAATTTAATTTTTCATTAAATTTATGGGGTACAATGTGATGATTTGATATACAATGGGAAATGCATAAGTAAAACTGATTACCATAACTATCACCTCACTTACTTATTTTTGTGGTAAGACATTTATAATATACCCTTACTTGTTTTGACATGTATCATTACATTGTGCACATTAGGCGAGATCCCGCCAAATGCCCTCCCTCCACTCAGTCTCTCTCTTTCCCTCCCCTCTCCGTGCCAATCTTAATTATATTAGGTTAGTGAGTATAGTGAAAGAAGAAAATTAAAACAAACAAATTAGAAAACAAAAGAGAAAAGAGAGTAAGAAGGGAGGAAAAGAAGAGAAAAGGACTAAAGAAGAGAAAAGGACTGCACACGTGAAAATTACCAGATAGGGCAGCACCTGTGGCTCAAAAGAGTAGAGTCCCAGCCTTATATGCCAGAGGTGGCGGGTTCAAACCCAGCCCTGGCCAAAAACTGCAAAAAAAAAGAAAGAAAATTACCAGATAACCAACTGAGAAACATACATAGGTAAGAAACTTAAACTTCTAAGTAAAAGATAAGACAACAGGTCATCAAATTATAAAACATAGTTAATGCAATATTTCTAAAGTAAAAGTAGTCCATAACACTGAAACATGTTCCAATGATAACAATGGCCTGGATGAGCAAAGGTGGTATAAATAAAGATATGCTCTTTGACTTCTGACTCTTGTGATATAAAAACTTAGGCCATGAGGAATTGTCCCTACCTGAAGTATAACTTTTGTAACATCATTGCTAACTGCATTATCAACTACTACCCACTAGAAACTGTAACTGAGTATGTGGTCACACCAAATAGTATCATCTGGCTACCTTACTAAATAAATTTTGACCAGTGTTTCAGATCTAAGACTAAAACTGAACAGTGCCTCAAATCCAGGAATGTAAGTTGTCACCCCCTAAAGTGGAAAGCGATGAGTGAAAGTTGGAATTATACATACAAACAGAGCCACATTAACCAAATAAGAAAGAGGCACTCTTCCTAGAAAAAAAGATAGAGTGGTTGGGATTTGTGAAGGAGATAAGATTGATAGCATTTGGAAGGTGGTATAGAATTGCCTCCACTCATGTTCCAACTTCCAGTGAATTATATCATTTTTACTTTCCCATTGGAAACCATTTGTTAGGAATGTCCTTCTCAATGTATCTAATTATGGATCTTTGCTTGGGAGCTCTCCTTATCTCTTTTTGATAGAAATAATGAAGGGAGTAAGAATTTCCCCTCAATTCCACAGGGCTACATTTCTTTCTTTCTGATGATTTCCTTGATGCTTTGTTCTTCCCTTTTAAGCCCAAGGACTCCCTGAGCACTGCCTCTACCCTCAACCAGTCCAACATCCTTTCATGAATTTTGACGTCAGCTTTGTTTTTCTGTAACAATGGTACCCAACAGCACGGTGGTGTACTGCGAGCCCATTCCAGATGAGTGACCAGATGTCGATGTCCAGTTCCCTTTGGCTACAGCTCCAAAGGCTTATCATGAAGCGATACATGTGTGATGAACTGCTGAGATGAGAAGCTTGTGCAGTGCTGACCTCTCACTACCAATCAGAGGTAAAAGGTGCGTAAAACATCAGAGGAGCCAAAACAATGATGGGGTATTTACTGGAACATTTCAGTACTTAGTCTCATGAGATTATATGACAGTTCTACAAGGCAGTAAGCAGTTCTCAACTAGCAAAATAATGCCAAAGGGTAGCCAAGTGAAGGTTGTAATAACTGCATGTTTTATAGACTCTGTGAGGCAGGCATTGTTATACCATGGCAGCAATCCTGTTGTAATTGCTACGGATTTGTTTAGTATTGTCTTGAGTATCTCCCTGCCTTCGAGTGAAAGTACAGAAAGTCTGTTGTGTGAATGTGTGCTGCAAACCACAACTGTTTCTCACCATTGCTGCTGCAGGGGTCTCCCACAATTGTCTGTACCGTGACTGTCATTCACGCAAGCCAGAAGCCGGGTGCATGTGTGAGTACCTGTGAAGGTTTGCTTTCTGGACAAGAAAACATGAAGACTGGAAAGCTGGACTGTGGACTAGAGACTATATAAAATCATTTGCATAAATTAACAACTGAAAAGAATTCTGAGAATGCATTCTAATTTGGTGGGAAAGGGACATAGGTTGGAATGGTGACTCTAGCTTGGGGACAAGATGGGGACCAGTGGCATTTGTGCTGTGCGCTTGCCTTGAACTAAATATTGTTACAAGAACTCCCATTTATTCCAACACTTCTAGGACCTTCCCACAAACTTACAAAACTGGTCATTGCATTAGCTTATTGTTAGTCACAGTATCATCCTAAGAAAGGGGAAATTTTGCTGCATTCCATGGCATGTCCTCCCCTCAGTTTCTGGACAACAATCCAGCATGAATTTTTGATTTGAGCCAGACTGACCTCTTTCACATTGACAATACCATCTTCCACATATCACAGGAACCACACTACAAGATTACAGAAACGATCTCAAATCTTCAAAATACTTACACAGCATGGATATTACATTACTATCACAATTTTACTTTATGATTAACAGAGAAACTAAGACTCAGTGAAGCTATGAAATGCACCTGAAGTCACATGGCTGATACATAGCAAATTATCTGGATTTGAACTAAAAGCCAGGAATTCTGAAGCCTGTACTTTTTCCTTTTAACTATCCTTTCAATCTCTTCTGAGATCTGCTTTTCTGAAAGATAGTGGGTTTGTTGGCATATTTTTATTTAATTTGAGATTCTTAACCATTTTCCTTAGGAGTTAAGGGGATAAAAACATTCTCTAGTTCTGGGGAATAGAGGGAGCTGGAATGATTAAGTAAGAACCCTAATTCAAAAGGGGGTTTATTACATTTCCCTGTGTATACAAGGGCATGCAGCAGAGGCCTAGATACTGGAATTAGCATAAAGATTAGGATCAGTCAGTTGCAAGAAAGGATTCTGGATAGAATACTTGGTGCACATGTTTGGCTAATATAGGGCTGAGTAACTGTCTTTACTGTGGCAAGGATACACTCTGCTAAGAGACGTGAGTAATGGTGGGGCAATAGTCAGGTGAACTGGTATCTGTGTTTATCCTTCAATCCTGGGGGGGACGGAGGGGATGACAAACATGAGTGTTTGGTGTTTTGTTGAAAATATTTTTCAATCCTCCAGGAAAACTAAAAAAAAAAAAAAAGGAAAGTAAAAACAAGTGGTAATAGACACCTGTGTTGAGGTTTGTTTGTTTGTTTGCTTGAGAAAAAAACAAAAAAGTGAAAATGGGAGAAGGGGATGTTGAGAATTGGAGATTCAAACAGAAGCATCATGACAATTGAATCACTGTGAAGATCGAAAGGCCAGACGAGACCTGCAGGGGAATTCTCTGGAGCTTTTTAAACTCCATTCCTTTCTCTAGTCATCAAGTGATGGAGATTTGTTGAACATGACACCTGGCTGATCTGCATTATGGATTTGAATGGAGAGACAAAAGACAGAGCTAATTGTTTTCCATGCATTCTAGTTTAATTCAGTGCACTTTTAATTAGGGCTCTGATGGGACTGGAAGTCAGTTACTTCTGCACAGGCAGCTGCTGACAGCAGGTGACTGTGTAGAGGAAAGGGATTATTATGGAAGCCACTAAGGTCACGTTGGTATCAACGTCAGAGTCACCCAGGATGTACTGGGAAATAAATGTCAGCCCTGATGGCAGTGCTGACCCATTTAAGATCAAAAGCACTCAGCAGGATGTGATGCACCCGGGCTTACCTCACATGTAAAAAGGCAGCTAGGTTCAGAACTGGTAGAAGAGAGTCTCAAGTAATATAATTCCTGAGAAAGAAAGAAACTCATGTTTATTGAGCATACTTTCTGTGCATAGGAGCACAGAGCCATAAACAAAAAGCTCTAAATTTTTCTATAACATAATTAACTCTCCTACACCCATTTGCAAATGTGAAAATTAAGGATGGGTGGCTCAAGTGACTTTCCCAACTTTACAAAGCTAATAAGTACCTACCTCAGGCACCAAACTCAATTCTACCCCATCGCTAAGTTTCATTTCCTACCCTTCCTAGTCTCCACCTGAGACTCTAATACATTTTTATCATTTCTGGCTTCGATAGTAATAATTAAAATATATTTCCACAGGCAGAGATAAAGTGTACAGTGTCAGTTTGTTATGTAAATTACTAATGTAATTTACTTGTAGGTATTTATTATTTTTGTAATAATTAAATGCATTTTTGCATCTAATTTTAGATTTAATTCATCAAATACAGCAGAACTTTCATAGTTGACCACCTCCATACATTGACCACCTCCTTAAGTTGACATAATTTTCATAGACTGGACATGCACCACATGTACATATTAGTATAGTAAGCCTAGTAATTCATGTTAACCACCTCTGTATGTTGACCAGCTTGTTATAGTCACTTGGGTGGTCAACTCATAGAGGTTCTACTGTGCTCTATCTAGCACCTGTTTGACAGAAATACCTAAAGGGTGTAGCAAGTAATCTACTGGTAAATAAAATAAGGCACTTCTCTAGGAGTTAACAAGTTATGAAATGTGTTTTATTATTGTTATTTTTTTTTTGAGACAGAGCCTGAAGTTGTCCCCATGGGTAGAGTGCTGTGACATCACAGCTCATAGCAACCTCTAACTCCTGGGCCCAAGTGAGTCTCCTGCCTCCGCTTTCCAAGTAGCTGGGACCACAGGCACCTGCCACAATGCCTGGCTATTTTTTTGGTTGCAGCTGTCATTGTTGTTTGGCGGGCCTGGGCTGGATTGGAACCTGCCACCTTAAGTGTATGTGGCTGGTGCCTTAGCCACTTGAGCGACAGGCGCCGAGCCAGAAATGTGTTTATTATTTTAATGGATTTATGGAACACCTATAGCTAATACCTTATAAAATTCTTTTCCTCCAAGTTTAAGGGGTTTCCCTCAACATAAACTAATATGCATAAAATAAGTCAAACAGTATAGAAAAAGTGTTAAATATAAGTTGAACGCTATGACTCTCAAATGTCCTATCAAAACAATGTCCACACAGAAAATTAGGTAGCTATTAAAATTTTTTTACCCAATTGTGCTTATTCATTTTTTAAAAATGTGGCTATCTTACCAAATATTCAGAATCCCGGGTGCTTTCTGAAACCTGTCAAGTAGGAAGCTGTTTAGTGTTGTCAGAACGCTCTAACTGCACACCTGTCTCTACATCCCCATTCAAAAACTTGAGTGATCTTTCACAATGAAGAAGAGTGCAGCCCAAATGATGCCCAATTTTCTTTCCAAAACAAGGAGGAATCTTGGCAAACTCCTTCATCTTTCTGCCTAGACTACTACGATAGCTCTTTAATCTCACCTTTCTGTTTTAATACTTGCTTCTTTTAAAGCCTAGCTTCTTCTGGAAGACCAGGTAGTATATTTAACTATTTTTTTGTAAAACCAAACACATACAAAACTAATAGGATAATTGACCATTTACGGGCAAATGGCTTTGACACCACTAGCAAGAATACAGAACTTTGCTGTCCATTTGATAAGTCCCTCTATGTGTCTGGATGTTTCTAGTTCAAATACCTCCCTCCACTAAAAAGCAACCACTATCCTAACTTTTATAATAATCCTTTCTGTATATGTGTTTACCAAAATTATTTTGTTGTCAGAATTCCTCGATTATTCTTGCTTATCTTTTAACTTACATTTATTAAGCTCTTTAATCTGAAACCACTGCTGTTCCTTTCTTTTCTTTTTCTTACCATTTATTCTGTTAAATAGCCCAGGGATTCTTGTAGAGGTTCCCACAGACTGGCTTTTGTTAATTACAAGGTCATGGTGCAAGTCCACATGCTCCTTGGGGCTGTGCGTTGGCAGCTGGAGCCAGAGCCCTGATCACACTTGTGTTCACTCCTCTTGGCAAGACTAGAGGTGGTGTTTGTGCTTTCATTCGGAGGCCCGTCACATCTGCTCACTTCTCTTTTGGAGATGTTCTCAGTTGCTGCAGCTCAATGCCTGAATCCATTAACTCATTTAGTTGACAAATATTGATGTTCAAATTATTTCACTTCTGTCTCTATTTATGAGATGGAGTAATTTTATTGAAAGATGTCTCCCTCATCTTCGTTTGATTAGCCAATGCTATAGCTTATAGGAAAAAGATAGGATAAACATCTGAATTTTCCCCTTAATTACTAGTTTTCTAGATAAACATCTGATCCTCTATTACCTTCCAAATATGACCAACTAGTTTTTGCTGTTGTTTTGTCACTAAATATTATCAAAAACTCATGGATTTTAACATATTTGTTAGGTTTCAATCACTTGTACTTATTATTTATTTTGAAGCTCAATTGTCTAATTTTTGGCCATTGAGATCACCCTTAAGAATGACGCTTGGGTCTATTAAACATGTCTTTATTTTTTATTTTTTATTTTTTTGAGACGGAGCCTCAAGCTATCCCCCTGGGTAGAGTGCCATGGCATCACAGCTCATAGCAACCTCCAACTCCTAGCTCAAACGAGTCTCCTGCCTCCGCCTCCCAAGTAGCTGGGACCACAGGCGCCCTCCACAACACCCGGCCATTTTTTTTTTTTTTTTTTTTGGTTGCAGCCATCATTGTTGTTTGGTGGGCCCGGGCTGGGGATTCGAACTCGCCACCTTAGATGTATGTGGCTGGCGCCTTAGCTGATTGAGCCACAGGTGCCGAGCCGATTAGATATGTCTTTATTACTTCCAAATATTTGGAATGGCAAGGTGCTCTTGTAAATCATCTTGTACATTTCCAAACTTGGTAGCAGTTATTACTGTTTTTGTTTTTTAAATGGGAATAGTTATACCTACATGCAATCTTGCTGTCTGTTTTTGTTTTTCTTTAGGTTAAAAATGATATTTCAAGACCACATTCTGTGCACTACCTATGGTCACAACTACTGATCTAATTATTGGTACTGCCTTTTCTTTGGGCAAAACTAGAAGAAAAAAACAATAAAGATATAAATATGGATATTGATATATAGAAATAGATATGGGGAGAAAAGAATCGTACTAATACTTTTGATCCATACTTAGAACTAGAGGGTTCCTTGTTCATTTGTTTGCTTTCATTTTTTAAAAGCTTGAGTTTTCTATATAACATCTGCATCCCCCTTCTTAACACGTGACCGTAGACAAAAGGCTGAGAAATGGCGGAGCACCCTTCTTGCACAGCAAAAATCTTGGTTCTTGAGGCTATCAGGAATAATATAATCCAAATATTTCATGTACTTTCATTTACTTTATCCCACATTACCTACAAAGTACTCTTAGAATAACCATTCTCATGCTACCACCATTCAGAGCTGTAAAATAAATAAAAAAGATAAGTCTGTTCTCTAGCGGATTTCTTAAGAAGAGATTATCAAACTACATTCCCTTAGTTCTTGAAGGTGGATAATAGTTTATGTTCTTTGTAAGTGAGCATCAGTTTTGCTGGATAACAACTCTTAGTTCACTTTTTTTTAATCTTTCCATATTAAATATATTACTCCATTTTCTTCTGGCATAAAGCATTGCTGCTGAAAAATCTATTGATAATTTTTCTTTCCCTTATAAATCACTTGATCGCTTTGCCTAGATGCCTGAAGGCTTTTTCTTATTTAAAGTCTAGGAATCTTATAGGTCTGTGTCTTGCTGTGATCTTTCCTGGTCAGTATTCTCAGGGATGTACAGTACACATTTGCAACATGTGGTTTTAAATCGTGTTTTATTTCAAGAACGTTTTATTGAATTACAACTTTCATTATTTGTTGGGTTCCTGTGAGTTTTTAGTGTTTAGTGATTCTAATATGTGTAATAGATCTTTGCTTATCTCAATGTGTGTCACCATTTGTGAGATTATCTTTATTTTTCTTAATTTCTTTCCTTTTCCTCCTTCACTCCATCTATTTATCATGAAGCCTTGTCTGACATGTTTATTAATTTTTATGTTTCTTCTGGTTAACTCTTCATATATCAAATGAATTCTTTTCTTTCAATATTTCCTCTGTTGTATCAGCTCACTGTTGTCTGCTCTTTCTGATTCTGACTTTCCCCTGTATTTGAGTTCTTACATCATTTACGAATCTCTTTCATCTTACTGTTTACAGAGCTAGTTTACAGTTTTGCTCTGTTCGGTGAGCTGCTTTCTATTTCCAAAGAGATGTTACTGTCCTGTATTCCCTTTGGTCTCATAATAACTTTGTGTGAGATTTAATGTCAGTGTTTCTGTTGTTTATATTTATGAAAAAAATAGTTTCCTGAAATTTTAAATGGAGGTATGATTTAGCATAGCCTTTCTCACTTTTTTTCTGAGCTCTCTCAACTGGTATGATCATGTATGTTCATAAATACAGTGTTTTGCTCTGTAAGATGTTCTGGGTCTGTTCCCCTCTCCACCTTTTGTCAGAAAACTGTCTTCACCTGTGATACATGGTGTCTCTGTTCTGGGCAGCTTTGATTTCATTTATAGCAATTTCTCCTGAGTCTGAGGACTTCTTCTCTAGAAGGGAGTGCTGGTGAACAGATAGGTGGGAGGGGTTACCCATCCAAGCCCTGTGACTCCTTTTCATAGTCCCCTTGTCTTCCTCTGGCCAAAATCCCTCAGCTGCCTCTTTTGAATTGACTTGCTATGTTTCTCATGAATATCTGC
>CAUYQV010037016.1:0-11398 GCA_963574575.1 Galagoides demidoff
GACAGTATACTTTTGCCGGGCCTGGACTTACCTCCGACTGGGGTGAGTGGTCTTGGTGGGGCGGCTTCTATCCTGGATGAGCCCCCAAATGTAGGACCCTAACCGGGGGTTCCCTGGGATAACTCCAAAGTCACCCCAAAGATCACTCATGAGACCCGAGTCGATGCAACATGCAAGAGGCAAATTTATTACTGACGCGTCAGGGTCCCTCAGCCGCTCGGGAAGAAGGACCCCGAACGGCTGTTACAGGCTTCTTTTAAAGCTGAAAACCACAACAGCTGGGTGTGGGGGTCGGTTGTTTGAACAAGGGAAATTCCGATCAGGGGAAGGGCAGTCGAGCAAGGGGGGTAGGGTCACTGGTCTGTTAAGCAACGAAAATTCCGAGCAGGGAGTGGGTTGTGCAAGGTTCTGTTAAGCAAGGGAAATTCTGAGCAAGGAGTGGGGAAATTCTGAGCAGGGTCAAGGGGGGGTCTCTTCACTGTAAGGTCTGAGGTGTGACAAACCTTCCACTAAGAGATATGCCTTTCTGTAGCAGCCAGCCTGGCAGGAGACCTTTAGCCATCCCTTAGGAATAAAGGCCAGATCCAGAGTTCAGAATTGACCTCAGAGCAAGGACCATAGAGGCAATAGTCATTAGGGCATGCTAACTGAGAAGATATCTGTTCTTGAATCTGGACAGCTAAGGATTTACCCAGAGTTTCTTGAGCATGTAAGGGATCACAGAGGCTGCTCTAAGTGATGTTACATTAAATAAGGTAGGCATTAGTTCCTCAATTTACATGTAAGGAATCAAAGAGATGATTTATCCATCACAGAGCCAGGAATCAAACACAGGCCCCATTCATTCATCAACTCTATTCGTTCATATTTCTTACTATTTCATTTATTCATCATCTATTAGGTACTGAATGAATTAATTTGTTACAGGAATGATGCTAGGGGAGAAGTGAGGAGGGATAAACCTGATGACAACTCAGAGGGGTGGGTAGAGTGTAAAGTGTGGGGAGTGGGGAGGAAGGAAGAAGGAGAAGGCATTTTAAGGGTGGGAATGGCTTGGGCGGTCCTAGCCGAAGACTTCCTGGTGGAAGGCTGGTGTTTGGTGGATGGTGAGAGATAAGATGGCATGTGGGGAGGCCTACAGAGGACATGGGGAACAGTATGGGAAGGTGGACCTGCAGCCTGTGTCCTGGCCTGAGGCATCTGAACTGGACATGGTGGCCTGGGGAGGCACTAAAAGATTGAAGTATGGTCAGTTTGGCATTTAGAAAAACCAGTCTGATAGCGGAGTGGAGAGCAGATCTGAGAGGCTGACCTGGAGGCAGAAGACCTTGGGAATAGGTCAAGGAGGTGATAGATAAACTATAGTTGTGGCCCTGGGACAAAGAAAAGGACAAATCACCCAAGAATTGTAGGTAGTAGATGGGATAGGAAGGATTCAGTGTAGGGGATGGGGAGGGGTCGAGGTTGATCCTTAGGCTTTAGTGTGGACAATTGAGGACAGGAAGCCTTCAGGCGCTGAGGCAGGAACACAAGGAGGAGCAAACGTGAGGCAGCTTGAGTTTCAGGATATCCAGGTCTAGAAGGGCTGCATTTGGAGCCCAGCAGTGAGGCCTGGGCTGGAGAGAGAGACATGAGAATTCTCAGCTGCTTTCTTGATTCTTGGTGTCATGTTCCTCCTATTCTGTCCAACTGATCTCAAATATCTTCTGAAAGTGGACAGTCCCAGTGATGCAGCAGAGAAGCCTCCACTGGATTGGGGGTGTTTGGGCAGTCCAGCTGGGAAGCAGTGAGGTTTCTATAGGGTTCATGCAAACACAGCAACACTCAGAGAGCTGGACTGGACAGGCAGCTAAGAGGTCATTTCATCCAGCCTGGTTCTAGGCAGGATTCCCCCTAAATCCTGATTTCCATGAGGGCCCTTCCCTTCCCCCATCATATCCAGTCAGGAAAAGAGTTGGAAGAACTCTGGGTAGTGCTAGAAGACCAACCAGAGTGTGATTTGCATGTAATTTGCATAAGACAATCTGTTCTCTGGTAATTTTCAAGTGAAAATGTTATCATCATTCCCTAGAGGGTCACTGCTGCATGATTTTTCTTTCCTTTGTTCTTTGGTACACACAAACTGGTCCAGGTCTGCCCTCTAAGAAGGCATAATGGAGAGGAGGTGCCAAAGGCGGGCTGGGAAAGGAGGGGTCATAGTGTCCTGGCAGTGCTCAGGCCTGGGACTCCCTCCCAGGGGCACAGAGCAGACCTGCAGAACCTTTTTCCTACTGACCCCCTCAGAACCCTTCAGAACCTCCTGCTCCCCACCCCCAGGCCTGGCTGCTGCTGCCTCCCCCTGACCCTGGATGCTGCCCAGCTCTGGGGCCTCCCTAGGGGCCCATCTGCTCAGTCAGGCCCAGGCAGCTAACAGCACAGTCCTGGCTCAGGGGATGTTTTCTAATAGGCAGATAATTGCCTCTGTTAATTGCAATTTGATTTTAGCAATTTTTCTCTAAGAGCCTAGAGGCCTTGGGCCCAGATATAGAGAGGAGATGCAGGGGTGGAGCTTCCAAGCTCAGGTCTGACTGCCCAGAACTTCCCACCTTCTGGGCAGGGGACTGGGGCTTGACCTGCATCTCACCCTATGCCCTCATCTCCTCAAGGACACCCTGCAGATAGCTCTGAACACCAACCACTAACCCATTGGGAGTGGTTTGGAAGTGCTTCTGGAAGGGGTTAGTTGGCAGACACCCCAGGGACAGAGCAGAAGTTCCATTACAAAGTCTGGAGGACTTCCATTTGTAGACAAGAGGCTGCTAGAGTTCTCTGCCATGGCTCTCCCTGTCCTTCAGATACCTTCCTGTGACTTCCACCATCTCCTCCTCCCTCACCAGCCAGCACTATCCCCCAAGGTCCCTCAGAGCATGGTTTTGGGAGCCCAGCCATCTAATAGACCTATAGCAGGTTCCTTTACTTCTCTGTGCTTCTGTTTCTTGGTTTTAAAGTGGGGAAATAATAGTATCTCCATGGTGGTGTTATGATGAGGATCAAAGCAGTTATGTACCAAGTTCTCCTCCTGGCACATGTTAAGTTTGCTCTAAATGAGCTGTATTCTAGCTTTTACTATTATCTGTGTATCAAGACACTCTGGGCCTGCCCATAGTCCTACAACCTATGACCATATTGGTCTCTAGAGACCAAGGTAGAATCCAATGGAAGGAAGTACCCTAAAGGAGGGGTCCCTGGATGAAGCAGGGCCCACCCAATGTAGGGCTGGGGCTGTGAAGGGAGGCCTGTAGCTGAAGTCTCTTGCAAGGGAGTGGGTTTGAGGCTGGGCACTCTGGATGGAGAGTAAATTATGACTATTGCCCATCCACTCTCCACCTCTGCCTACCCACCCAATCTGGCCATTCCTCCACAACAGAGGAGGGCTTGGAGGAAGAGGCTTCCAGGGAAAGGAGAGGTTTGTGGAGTCAGGTTGGTTCCTTGGAAAGGCACTAGGAGACAGCTGGGTCTGGATTCAAATTCCTTTTCCCACTTGTTAGCTGTGTGCCTCAAGCACACAACTTCACCTCTCCTAGCCTCAGTTTGTTCCTGTGTACCAAGGAAGCCATTCTATCTCCCACACAGGGCAGCTGTAGGGATTAGCCAGAATAACACATGGAAACATGTAAGTAGGTGCTTCATAAATAGCCATTTCCTCCCTTACTCCTTCCTCTTCCTTCACATGTAAGGGGAGTAATTATCTCCCTGTGTTTATGCATGTGCTGCCTCTCCCCACCCAATTCCTCAGCCTGAAGGTGTTGGGCCACTGCCTCCCTTCCCACTGCACACAGGCCTTCTCTGTTGCTGGCAAGGAGGGGGAAGGGGAGGCAGGCAGTGGTTTGGGGCCCAGAGAGAGTGTCTCGGCGCCTGCCCACCACCTCTGGCCTGCCACTCAAGGCAGCACACTAATTAAGCCAGGAGGACCCACAGAACAGACTTGCAGGCCCCCTGCCTCAGCCCAGCCCCCAGTGGCCTAGTGGGGAAATTGGCTGCACAGACAGGCTCTTTGCTTGGGGTAGGGGGGTGAGGGGGGTAGGATGGGGTAGAGCTGGTCTGGGCAGTGGCCCAGAGAGGAAACAGAGGAGGGGTTGGCAGGGGTCTGAGGGAGCCTGGCCTATTAGGCAGGGCAGGAACCAGGAGATGTAAGGAGAAGGCCACAACTTCTGCTTGGACCTGGGCTGTGCTGGGCCTGGTGTGGCCCGGCCCTGCCTGTAAAGGAGGTGTTGACAGAATGATAGGGTGGGAGGTCCCCTGATGGGGGCATTTCACGGCCAGCATGCTGGGAGGTGACTGCCTGGTACCTCATCCTGGAGCTTCCGGGCTCTGCTACCTACTACGGATTTGTGTAGGGACTTGGGGAAAATCCTTCAGTTTCCTCCTCTCTAAAATGGGGCTGATAATAAATATATAGTAAAAGCACATGTAGAGATGAGGCATACTATATTCAGGAGAGTGGTTATCTCCGGAGAGGGCAGCAGGAAGCGGAATGGGACGGGAAAGGGCGTACATAAGGACCCTTATCTCTATCTGGATCTTTTTGCTCCTAAAACAAAGTGTGAAGCAAATGTGAAATACTATTAAGATTTGACAAAGCTGGTAATGGATATGCAGGTGCTTGTTCCATATTTTTTTTCTTGCATCTTGTCTGAATGTCTGAAATAATTCATAATAAAACAAATGCCCAGTGACGATATCACACACAGAATTTGAAATGTGTTGAACCTCAGGCATCTCCTACAGGAGTAAAGCTGATGTTTCCTCAGAAACTAACTCCAGTGCCAACAGACACCTTGAGGCCAGAAGCATATGGGAGTCCATGCATTTTAGGTTAAGTGAGCAGCAAAAATCAATCTCAAAATATACATGTTCTTTCTGCAAAATATGCTTTTCAGTAGGCATGTATGTGTAATTAAAGGAGCCAATGAAGTATTAAAAGTAGAATCCATGAGTGGACACAGGAACTGTGGCATATATGAGACTGCCCCTTCTGCCTCCTTGCTGTGGAGTGCTGGAGTATTGAGCTTAAACCTTATTCCACCTAGATCACTGGTTCTCAGCTCTGCATATTAGAATCACCTGGGGAGCTTTTAAAATATACAAATATCCAAGCCCCATGCCCCAGGGATTCTGACTTATTTGGTCTAGGGTGGGGCCTGGACATTCTTATGTTTTTAAAACTCCCCAGGTGATGCTCCTGCATAACCAGGGCTGAGAACTGCTACACTATGGCAGCAGAGGCTGTTCCCAGCTGCCCTCTGCCTCTCCCTCCTGCCTAATCTGAGAGAGGGCCCTAGATCCAGTTGCCCTTTGTGGACCAAACCTATGTGACCCTCAGATGTGGCTGCCTTCTGCCATCAAAGCCTTCAGAGCACATCACCCAGAAGCTCTGACTCCTCTTTCAGCCTACAGGAGACTGTAGGCTTTTGAAGGAGGTTGAGGAGATGAAGAAGAATCAACCTCCCACCATGAGGTCAAAACTCACCTGGTCCACCTGTGTCTTCTGTGTCTCTGCCCCAGGTGGATACAGTAGGCTTCTTCTCAAAATGCCTCCATTGGCTTTCATGAAGGCTAGCTGTCCTCATTCTCCTCTGACCTCTCTGATGATGTCCTCCACAAATACACACACACACTGACTTCTCTTCTTCCTCCCCATCTCCAGTTCACTCACTCCTTGCCTTTCCCCTCCCACCCAAGGTCCTGGTTTTGGCACAATGTTCCATCTCAAGAGTCTCTCTACTCCCTCAGCTACACTGCTGCCCTCTTAAAAGAGGCTTTTCAAATTTCTCTCCAGCCCCACCAGCTTTGCCAAGCTCCACTTCCACATCCCCAACTACTGGGTAGAAATCTTCATCTGGAATTCTCCCTAGCACCTCAAATTCAATGTGTCTAAGTTAAATTCATCTTGTCTTCCACGTGTCCTCCATCAGCCATCTGGTCCAATTTCTGCTCATGGTACCACTGTTCTCTCAGTCCAGTAAGCTTCAGTCCCCTCCATGCTCCCAGCCCCTGCTTTCCCCTCCCATATCCCCTAGTGGACCACCTACTCTCCACTGACTGTTAGTCTTCTCTGGTTGTGTCTCCTGCACTCCCAAGATTTCCTTCCACTTCTGTCCTCCTCACTCCTGCCTCAGGTAAGATTGTCTTAACCCCACAGAGAACACAACAGCTGCCTCCCCAGTTATGCTCCTTCTTCCAAAACATTCCTCCCCACTGCCTGCTGGTCAAGTTGCAAATCCTCAACATAAGAGACATGATGCTGGAATGCAGCACTATCTAGCTCCAACTGCCCTTTCTAACCTTCTCCCTACTGCTCCTGCAGGAAACCTTCCTCTTCTGATAGGCCACTACCATTTGCCATTCCTTGAGCATCTGGGGCTCCTCACTGTCCCCCAATAGTCTTGGTCTTTATGAAAGTCATAAAGTCACTTGCATGCAGTAGCTGGGTAGGGAAGGGAAGGGAGGGAAGTGAGCTGAATTGAGAGTACTCAGGAGTGGGGCAGAGTATGGAGAATGAGAGTAGCATGCCTTGTTTATGGGGGGGAACTCCTTAAGTCTCTCTAATCATGCCCATGTGGGAATGAGGGCCTGTCTTAGTGAATTTGGGCTGCTGTAACACAATACCATAGACTGGGTGAGTTATAAACAACAGAAATTTATTTCTCACAGTTCTGGACTCTGGAAACTTCAAGATCAAAGCACTGGCAGATCCCGTGTCTGAGTCAGGCCTGCTTCCTAGATGACTATCTTCTCACTGTAATCTTACACAGCAAAAGGGGCGAGGGTCTGTCTGGGGCCTCCATTTGTGTGTTGTTGTTGAGACAGAGTCTTAAGCTATCGCCCTCGGTAGAGTGCTCTGGCATCATAGCTCACAGCAACCTCCAACTCTTGGGCTCAAGCAATCCTCTTGCCTCAGTTTTTATGTTTTTCTATTTTTAGTAGAGAAGAGGTCTCACTTTTGCTCAGGCTGGTCTCAAGCTCAAGAGCTTAATTTATCCACCCACTTTGGCCTCCCAGAGTGCTAGGATTATGGACACGAGCCACCGTGCCCAGCCTGGGGCCCCTTTTAGAAGAGCACTAAATCCCATTCATAAGGGCACCACTCTCACAACCTAATCAGTTTCCAAAGGCTCCCACCTTCCAATACCATCACTTTGGGTGTTAGGATTTCAACATCTGAATGGGGGAAGGGACATGAACATTCAGACTATAGCAGACCCAGTATTGCCAGATCCTTTTATTTATCCAGAGAAACCAGAAATCTAAAACTTGAAGGTGAAATCTCTAGTTTTGGCAAATGTTGGCAAATCATTAAAACTTTTGTAAAATTTTGTGCTAGGCCACACAGAACATAACTTCAACCAGGCGCTGCTCTAGTCTTGCAATATCCAGGCTCTCCCCTGCTTGGGGTGCCTGCCCCTCCCATCCCCTATCCCAAGCCTCCCAATTCTTCAAGGCTCAGCTGAAGTCCCACCAAGCTGAGCAAGGCTTTCCTGCCCATGTCAGTCCACTCCAATGTCCAGTGACCCTTAATCTTCAGCATCATGTAACTGGCACCCAGTTAGGATGCTTGGGAAGGCAGCAGAGTACCAAGGTTAGAGGTGAGAAGTGTGAAATTGTAATTAGGCTGCCTGGATTTGAATACCAGCTTAGCTACTTATTAGGTGTGTGACCTTAGGCAAATTTTTTACCTTCTCTATGACCTAGTTTCTTTCTCACAGAATTGTTATGATGATTAAATGGGATAATCTATGAAAAGCACTGTTGGAACAGCACATAGTTTACAATAAACACTCAATAAATGGTACCTATTATTATCTTGGCTGCTGGGGGTGCTTCACTCACCAGTTATATGTTCAGACTTTGCCTGTTGAACTATAAGCCCAGAGAGGGCAGGAATCATGCCTTCTAGCATCTGTATCCTCTACTACCAAACCCCTCAACACCTAGTCCACACACCCAGGAACACAGTCTAGCATGAGAAAAATATTGGTTGCAACAAATCAAATTCAATCAAGAAACATGTATTATATACTGACTCTATATGAGGCACCCCAGCAAGGCACAGGAGAACCAACACTGGCATTGGAATCAAGCATCCCTGGCAGCTGCCTCCTAGCCATGTGAGTGCTAGCCAACTACTCCCTGTCCATAACCTTTACTTCAACATCTGTAGGATGTCACAAGAACTCCCACAACCTGGGGTTGTTGGGAACACTAGGGGAGAGGTATGAATGTCACTATTTCAACTTAGTTTTTCTAAGATTTGAGTGAAATACTCAAGTGTCACTTCATGGTCAGGAAGCTAACAGTAGGCCATTTCCCCCAATCACCTCTGGCTCTGAGCCTGTGGCCCTGAGAGGTTCCTTTACAGGTTGCCTCACTCCCCTGCCTGTGCTGTCTCTAGGGTCCCTCTCAGAGAACACAATCCTATAGGGGCGGGCCAGGCTGTGTGTGTGTGTGGTGTGTGTGTTTGTTCAAAATGACCAGAGGTAGGATAAAATGAGGAACTTACATCATAGAATCACAGGCAATTTTAAAGTGAGTTTTAGACACTGTTCTTTTAAAAATTCGAGACTGTTTCTTACCATGTAGGTAAGCTCTGGCCTGCTTAGCCCACTCTCTACTCCTATCCCTTTCTACCCTCTGGCAACTCTCTCTCTCTCTCTCTCTATATATATATATATATATATATACACACACACACACACACACGTGTGCAATACATATATACCTTCCCTCTAACTTCCTTTTGCTGAATGATTCAATTTTCTCCATCACCTGCCCCCACATAGCTCCAGCTCCAAGACTGCCTTTGCACATTCCCAAACTCACTACCGTGCTCTACTCAACACTTCCTTTGTCTCTGCCCTAGAGAGGAAGAGATTTATCCCCCATTCTCCCTGCTCCCCCCATATGAATTTAGCTTCACCATCTTGGATGCCAGAAGTGACTATAGTCACTTGGGCTACAACTATTTTTTCTTCCATGACATGTTCACATGTTTGTGTGCATGCACATGTGAAGCATCATGCCTGGCCTGAGAGATGTAATGGTTACCCTTCCCCCAGCCCACCCTTCAGGTTCTGAGACCACAGAGAGGAAAAAGACATGATCCCTGACCTACCACACCCAAGAGTCCAAAGAGGGAGAGGAAGAGCCAAATACCCAAACCTATCTGTGCCGTAAAAGAGATGGGTACAAAGTTCCATCTGTGGGAGAGGAGGGTGGAAGACATCTAACCTAGGGCTATCAGGAAATAGTTGAATAGAAAATGATATTTGAGCTGTATCTCTAAGGGTGGGTGGGGGGCAAAGGGAATGGCACAGGCAGAGCACAGAGACGGGAGGCATCTGGCAGTCCACGATGCCAAAGAGAGAGTGAGTGTGGGTGCCAGGATGGGAACCAGATAGATTGGGGCCAGACTGTGACTAGCCCTGAAAGCCAAATCCTGTCAGCAATACCGATCCATCAGAGGTTTTGTAAGTAGGGGAGTAACATGATCAGAGCTGTGTTTAAGGAAGATTAATTAAAAATAATGTATGGTGTGTTTAATTCATGGCTAGCCCTGGGCTTTGGCGGAGACAGAAGATGAGAAAACAAGGCCCCTATGAGCACACAATTCATAAAATAATGGCCAATAAATATATGAAAAGATGTTCAACCCCACTAGAATGCAAAGAAATGCAAATTAAAGCTACAATGAGATACCATATATGGCCTATCAAATTAGCAGGGATTAAGAATGATAACGCTTGATGCTATGGGAGAGTTTTGTGAGGCAGGCCTTGCTCACCGTGGGGAGGGGCGCCGGGGCCAGTGGCAAATCACTTCAGTTTTTGGAAGGGCTGTTTCACAAGAGATACAAACAAATTCTACTTCTAGGTATTTGTCCTAAAGAAATCAGTGTGGATATGAGTACAACTTTTATGCCCTAAATATCAACATCTCCCCCACTGTGGATGTTATTTATAAAAGCAAATAACTGGATCCAATGAAGGAAGTGTTAAAACTGTGTGACCGGGACCTTGGAGACTGGATTTTTACATTTCTGAATCCTCAAAGCCCTGAGACAGGAGACAAAATCACTATTTCTTTTTAAAGCTGCCTGAAGTGTTGCCTGGGTCTCAAAGTTGAGCCGTTAAAATTTGTCCTGGGGGCAGACGTGCCTTTGTTCCACTTGGGACCTGCAGGCGAGGACTCTTGGTCATGCAGATGTACCTCAAGTACCTATTCATTGTCTTGGGGCGGCCCTAACTCTATATGCAGATACTGTGCACAATGTTATTAATCTTTTAATAATATAAAAGATCATCTTCATTGTGGGCTGGGCAGTTTCGCCACAGAATCTCTTGTGATGTTAAATGATTTTCAGCTTCCTTGGGCCAGGCTTTGTGACAGCATGGAGGCAGGTGGGGTGGGGGTAGATGACAGGCTTGGCATGGGAATAGAAAGTACAGAAGAAAAGACGCTTGGGTTTGAGGACAGGGTCCCAGTAACAAGGCGGCAGTCTGGATTAAAGACCATGACTGCCAGTAGTGAGCCCTGGGAAAGGGCAGAGACTCTCAGAGCAAATGAGGCCTCTATCAATTGTAATTTCCCATGCCAGTGTTACCCCAAGAGAAGTTCTGTACACAAGAGAATTTTAGGTGGGATGTGGAGGAAAAATCAATTGAATGCTTGTTTAGGATAAAGTTTAAGATGAAAGGAGGAAAAATAATCAATGGGAAGACCAATATTAAAGTACATACAGTAAGAGGGACTTTACCTAACAAATGCAATCAGTGAAACCTGGTTTCCTATACCCTCAATGAATCCCCAACAATAAATTTTTTTAAAAACTACATACTACGATAGGTGGAGTATGAGTACAGCAAGTCATGAGAGTGGTTTGCAATAAACTAGTTTGGGAACCATTATCAGCAAGACATGGGGAAAGTTGGTAAACAAGCCAGGCTCAGCTCTATGTTGGGGAATCAAACCAGAGGCTGTTGTTTACATATGGATCAAGGGGCTGCAACAACATGGAGGGAGAGGAGGAATGAGGGTGCCAGAGGGAAACAGGGAGAGGCCTGAAACTCTGGCCGGTGTTTGTAGGTGACAAAGTGAGAGAGCCAGACTAACTCCATTTTGTTGAGAGAGCCAGACTAACTCCATTTTGTCGCCCAAACCCCATTCCTAGCTGTTTACTGCATTCCTTAACCTCTAGCTTACAGGGCCGCACCCTGCATACAGCTCTGCCATTCCATTCCCTGTAACTCAACTGTAACTATTGATTATGCCTCCTCGGGCAACTGAGTCATCTGACCACAGTAAAACAATTAGTTTCTATTACCTTGAAATACAGGTATTTTCAAGGTGCCTCGACCTTAGC
>CAUYQV010037017.1:0-24587 GCA_963574575.1 Galagoides demidoff
TAAAACAATAACTGAGAAAATGACATGAAGGCTGTGTTGATCAGTTTGATGGAAGTATTTCGGATTGCATGTGAAAACCCCACACTGTACCCCAGAAGTGCATTAATGTACATAGTTACCATTCAATAAAAAAAAAAATTAATCCTAGGCAAAGGAATTACAGAAAACTTTAAGCAGAAGGCACACACTCTGAATTTAGAAGGATAGATAAAATTTGGATAGGGAATGGGGGTAACATGGAGTTCTGATTGGAGGGAACAACATAAGTAAGGCTCAGAAGGACAGCAGTGGCGGGAACAGTGAGTTGAGTGTGACCACACACGTTGAAGGACAGAAGCAGGGAGACAGTGGGAAGAGTGGAATTAGGAAAGTGCATTGAAAAATGAGGTTGGGAATAGAATATGCTTTGTTGTCTATACAGTGAAGAACCATTGGATAGTTTTATGCAGAAAAATCTACAATCATATTCATGATTCAGAGTTAACTCTGGTACAGTATAGAGAATGGAATGGAAGAAGCTCAACTGGAGGATCAAAGACCGTGTTATTATGAGACTGTGGCCATAGCTCAGGAAATAGGAGTTCGGGTTAATGCAATGTCCATTCATTCATCACTCAACTAATACACGGTGAGCAATAAAAACCTGCGATCGACTGGAGAAGAATGAGATCTTGGAAACAAAGTTGTGCAAATAAATGCAAAATTGCCATGGCCTTTAAGTGCCCATTTGGGATCTCTGTGGGTGTGTATGACAGGGAGATTTGACTTGGTCTTAAAACACTTCACCAAAAAATGACAATTGCGCCAAGGTCTAAAATATAATACAAGTTAGGTTGGCATAAAAAGAAAGTCTTTCCCTGCTGAGAAAACAAAACTTGCAAAAGCCCTCTAAAGGCAGTAACACGACATATGGGAAAGAAATCAGAGAAATCCAAGCCTGGGCAATAAGAGCAGGTGGACATTTAGATGGAGATGAGGCTGGATTCCTCTCCATGGCCGTGTCAGGTCCCTTAGACTAGGTTTGGTGATTTTTTGCCTTTATTCCAACAGCAAATGGAAGACCTGAGAGGTTTTAAACAGAAGGGCAACATGATTAGATTAGCAGTTCAAAAAACAATTATCTCTGGCCCAATTAGAGAATGAATTGAAAGAGGAACAGTTGATGGGGACAAAGCCACCACAAGGCTATCGGCACAGGCAAGAGAAAGGTGATTGTAGGCTGGACCAGCATGACAGCAGAAGCAACTAAGAGAACTGGATGGATTCAAAGATATTTAGGAAGTAAAATCAATAGGATTTGGTGACAGATTGAATATAGCAAAAGGAAGGGATCAGTGAAGACCAGATGTCTGGCTTGTGCATCTGGATGGATGGTAGTTATATTCCCTAAGACAAGGGGCACACACCCTGAGAGGGGTGTGCATGGGTATGTACATGTGGGTGCACACAGAGGTCGTGAGTCCAATTTTGGACGTGCTAAGTTGTGTCTCTTCAGATATCTGAGAGTTGCTGTCAAGTTGCCAGTATATAGAGAAGTATAGAATTCATAGAAAGGTCTGGAATTCAGTGAGAGTAGACATGAAAGAAGGCATCAAAACGGCAAGATGCCATACATAAGCCAATTAATGTTCTGACCATTAAAGTTCAAGACTGCCAAGAAAAGATCCCCATTGTATCTTGATTATATCAGGATGTTTTTGATTGTAAATAACTGAGTGCTTTAGTTCAAACCGATTAAATTAAGAAAGAAAATATAAACATCTCATATCTCTGGAATGAAGTCCACCCTACATGAAGTAGGGTGGACTTCAGTGTTACGGATCTGAAGGGTTGATAATGTCATCTAGGGCTCAGATTCTTCTCATCCCTCTGCTTAGTGTTGTCGTCATCCTCAAAAGATGGAGGTAACCACAGGTTCAAGTGTTGCCTCTAGATTTGACAATGGCCCAAGGAAGAAAATAGACTGATTATTTCTCTCATTTTCCCTTCAAGTCCCATTGGTTGGAATTAGCTCACATATCAATCCCAGAATCAATCGCTGGAAATGGAAGAAGATTACCATTATTGTTGTTGACTAATGACCGGCAATGAAATGAATGTCATGTAGTCAATCACTACATCTTTTAAAACTTGAGAGAGAGACACTGTATGTGTGTGAGAGAGAGAGGGAGAGATCGGCCACACACATATAGTTAAAAGTTATCACTGAAAGTTACTATGTCAAGTATTATAGTAAGTTGTTTTTTAGAAGTGCCTCATTATTAATTCCTACCATAGCCCAAAAATACAAGTTGTAATTCTATTCCTATTTTACTGATACAGAAACTGAGGCTCAAGAGAAGTCAAAAAATTTGCTCGAGGTGATACCACTAGTAAGTGGCTAAAATTTATCATTTGTTTAATTCCAAAGCTGTTAACAACTACGTGCCATACTTTTTTGAGCATAATGCACTCCCATGTACAATATACACCCAGGTTTGGGGACCATTCCATTTCAGGAAAATGCCCCTTGAGAAAGTGGCCAGCTCTCAGCTGGGAGAGACAGCTGGGGAGGAATAATGCCCTCTTGGTGAACGAGCTGGTCACACTGACCTCCCACAGCTGCCCACTCTGTGAGGGCTGCCCCTTCCCCTCCCTCAGAGGCACTTCTCTCCCAGCCATGTCAGGGGCTACAGCCAAGATGGCCATGTGCATTCATGACTGGCAGGACAGGAGCTTCTGAGGCCGCTGAGCCCACCAGCACCCAGGTGGGTCTCTGGGACTTGTGTGGGGCTCCTGGTCCCCTCTGTGTGGCTGGGCTGTGGGCCTTGGCCTTTGCCCCGCATGACTATAGCCTGTCCCACCATTGCCCCCTAGCTTGATGAAAGCACTCAAGGAAGGCTGCTCCAGCCCACTCCCGCTGGATCCTAGATCTTCCCAGACTGGAACCTTGTGTACCCAGCAGGCCCAGGCAAGATGCCATGGCAGCCCCACAAGGCCCTCTGGTTTCCCGAGCCATACTATGTGGCATCCTTATTTTCCCTCAAAAATGTGGGGGGGGGAAGTATACATTACACATGGCAAAATATGGTAATATTGCCTCTCCCAGCATGCCCCTAGTATTTATAATACCAAAAATATTTTTAAAAGAAAATCCATAATTTTATCAACACAGATATACTCGCTTATGAGCAGCGCACAAGCACAGAAAACGCATTTATACAATGATCTTTTTGCAAAGATTCTCGTTTTCAATTCTCTCCTCTAGTGTTGTCATATAAATTTACATATTTACTTTATGATCACAGATTAGATTTGTAGCCTCTTTTTTCCTCCTAACACTGTGTTATGCACATTTTTTATTGCCTCTACCGCCTTTATAATCTCTTTTTAATAACCACATAATATTTCAGTGAGTGACTACACAATGATTATGTAAACGCACTTAATGATTCTCCCACCGTTGGAAGGCATTTCCAATTCTCCATCATGTAGATAATGTTCCCCCGGAAGAGTTTCGGGCATGTCAGGAATTTTTTTCTCTTTCATTGAATTATTTCTTCATTTTCCACACTGACAAGGAGAAGGGCTGGGCCAACAGGTATGAAGTGGCTTATAGTTCTGGCTACGTCCTGCCAAATTGTCCTGCAGAAGCGTTTTACTAATTTGCACTGCCATGCACGGTCTGTAAGTACGCCGTTAACAGAACTATCCAGCCAGCACTGGTCATCTGGATGGCTACTGTTTTTTATTATATAATAGAGATAAAATGGAACATGCATACCTTCTTTTGGCAACCAGTGAAGTTGAATGTTTCCCTGGCTATTTAATTCCTACTTGCATTTTCTCCTCTTCGAGCGTTCTGTTCATACATTTTACCCCTCTGATTTAAGAGTTTTAGGGGCTGTGGACTGTGGGGGGGTTACCACGGGTGGCCTGGGAAATGGACTCTATTTAAAAGCAGGGTTTATGTGAAAGGAAAAGTGCTTCCCTTGAAGCTTGGGCTTTTTAAGACCCGGGAACACATTCTGAGCATACGGCAGAGAAGCCATAGATGGGAGGGCCCTTAATGGGGCTGTTAGGGGAGATGTTGTTACCGAGATTTATTGGGCTCATTCCAGGCTGTAAATTCATTTCTTAGCCCAATTTCACCAGATGCGATAAATAACCAGAGCTGTGTAAACAAATGTCACTCAGACGCATGAACCAATTGAAATTAGACTTTAAAAAATAACATACTAATAACTCAGTTGTAGTTACTTGCTTCTTGCATATATCATGTCCCAAGGTCACTCACTCTTGACTGCTCCGAAATCTACACACAGAGAGATACACGTATATTCACACACATGCACACACACACACACACACACGCATCACGGTCACTGGTGAGAAAAGTGATCTCACAGTGTCATTCAAACCAAGGACACAGGAAGAGAGAAAGAAATAATTCAATGAAAGATAAATAATTGCTGGGGGGAAAGATTAACATTTTCCTTAAATGATTCTTCAGATCTAATAGGAAGTATTGACTGGAATGTATGTGAGAAAAGAGTCAGAGAAATAAAGGCTTACCACTGGCATTTCTGTCGTCACTGCCCATCTCCGAGGTGAAGAAAACCGGGCTTTAATTGGTAGCTCCGTGGAAAGTGAGAATTATTAGACAGATACAGTCAAAAATATAGAGGAAAAACCAATCAGGGAGATGAGTTAGTGACTCGAGTTTACAATTGGGGCTTCAAAGGCAGCCCAGCGCCACTCAATTCTGAGTGATTCTTAATGAATCAAGGACCTAGAAGTTTCCATACGAACCGAACCGTAGAGACATCTCCTGCGCCCCTGGGCGTTGCAAGATGATTTTAAGCAGCAATTTAAAAATGACAAGTCCTGGCTCGGCGCCCGTAGCTCAGTGACTAGGGCACTGGCCATATAAACCTGGGCTGGCCGGTTTGAACCCAGCCTCAGCCTGCTAAACAACAATGACAACAACAACAACAACAAAATAGCCAGAAGTTGTGGCGGGTGCCTGTAGTCTCAGCTACTTGGGAGACTGAGGCAAGAGAGTCGCTTAAGTCCAAGAGTTTGAGGTTGCTGTGAGCTGTAACATCACAGCACTCTACCGAGGGCAGCATGGTTAGACTCTGTCTCAAAAACAAACAAATAAATAAATAAATAAAATGACAGGTCCACACCATCACGAGTCCCTCGCACGTGCCAAGCAATGAGGTTTAACCCTCAGAGCAATCCCAGCTGCAGGTGTGAAGGGCAGCGGTTTCTGCTCTCAGGGCTGCCTGGTTCCAAAGCTCAGGATCTTTTCCTGCCCTGATAATACAGTGATCACCTGGTCAGTATCCTGATCTGGAGTGCTTTCTTCATACCCTGAATTATTAGATTTCTACCCAATACTCATTTTGAGGGCCTGCTCTGTGCTGGGCACAGCTTCAAACCCAGGAGGCAACAATGAATAACACACAATCCTTCCCTTGTTCAGCTTAGGGTCTGGTGCAGGACAGAGGGGAATTTTTTTAAAAATTAAATACAATATAAACTCAACCATAATAGGGTTAGGCAGAGGTACTATGGGGTGCTCAGGAAAAGTTCTATTTGCCCTTAAAGGAATCGAGGCTCAGAGAATTTTCTGGCTTGTCCAAGGTCACACAGCTACTACATGGCAGAGCTACCATCAGCATCTACCAAATACCCACATCCCCCAGGGTCTCAGTTTTCCCAACTGTAAAGTAGGTATCAGACTAGCCACCTCATAGGATTTTTGCAAGGATCAAGGTAGAGAATGCCTGTGAAGGTGTTTCATGAAATTTAAAGAACTCAACAAACACTACTGTGGCTGCTGTTAGGGTTATTACCAGGCTATGACATACCAGCCCAGGGATTTGTAGAAGGAAAGAAAGGAGACAGAGAGTGCAAAAGCTCAAAATGTCGGTGTCATATGATCGACTTATGTGATTTAATACCTACATTAAATAATCCATAATAATAATCAATAAAAATACACGGACATCCTATAACACATGCAGCACTGTGATGGGCTATGGGGATACGACAGTGGGTTAAAGGGAAACAGATAAGCTGCCAGTTACAGATTTCCTAGTCAATAAACGATGTTCATACACGCTACAGAGGAGAGTTTGGAGAAGGTGAGGGCTTCTTAAGGGGAAGCTGCCCTGCTCTGGAGGGCAGGGAAGGCTTTTCTGAGAGGGTGTGGTAGAGCTGGGGGTCAAGTGTAAGCAGGAGCTGCAGACACAGGGAACAGCGTGTGGGGACGGCCCTGAGATGGGAAGGAGCATCTCCTCAAGGTCAATGCAGCTGGAGTTTAGAGAGCGAGGGCAAGAGTGCGGCGAGATGAGACTAGGTCCGGATGTAGGATGCAAGGAATTCAGGGATAGCGAGCGAGGCACCAGGGAAGGGCTTAGAGTGAAGGAACGCCATCAAGGATTCAGGTTTGCAACAGCTCACCGGGCTCACTGGGTTGGGGCTGGATGGGAAAGAGGAGAACTGGACGTGGCAAAACCAGTGAGGAGGATAAAGTCCTGGTCCAGGAAAGAAAAGGAGGAGCTCAGGCCTGGGAGCTGGCCGTGGTGATGGAGAACCTCAAAGGACAGGCGCTAGAGAAATGTGTTAATACAAGGCCCTCTCGATGATGAACATTCCCTTGTAAACAATGACGAGCTCCCCGCTGTCATCTAGCCGCGCTGTGTGTAAATGCACCTATCCCACCAAACAGCATGCTCCCACCCCCAAGCCAAGCTCCTTGCACACAAAGTAGCCCCGATAAGTATTTGTTTCTTCTTACCAACTTAAGTAGATGGGACGTGCCAGCCGAGAGCATCCCTGCATTCTGGAATAGATGTGGGCAAATAAGTGCCAAAAAGAAAAATGCTTAAATCCGATCCAGAGTGGTTTTCCTCTCCTTAAATATAGGTGCTTCTTGTCATTGAATTCTGGGTGATTCTCAGATGAAGGCAACTTGACCTGCCATCACACCATCCAAACCCTGCCTGGCTGGAGAAAGTTGAGCTGCTGTGTCCATCCAGCATAGCACTCGGCAGAGGAGACAGAGCTTCACACTCCTGCACTGACTGACATTGATATTTTCATAACTATTCCATGTCAGTGGAGATACTCTCTTTGCTCTTTCTCCTCTGGCTCTCAGAGAAATAATCCTCACCTCTTCATCTTGCATCTTTTAAAGCTTGTGGTACCCTCTGAGCAGGACAGAAAGCAGGTCAGAGTCCATCTTTACTTGGCCTTCACAGGCCATGCAGAGGACATTGCTAGCATGCTGTTTGCCTATACAGTCTTATGCCTGGTTGTAGGCCAACTATCTCATTTCAGAGGTGGAGACAGCAAAGCTCTCCCAAGTATATGAGGTGGCGGCATCTGTCATGGAGTAAGTTTGGCCTGAGGAGGAGGCAGAAACCTGGAGGGGAGTAGAGGAAGCAGGACAAGGTAGGGAAGAGGCTGGATAACAACGCAGCTTCAGCAGAAACCTGGACCAGCCTGAGTCCACTGGGAGCCCTGGGCATCAATTGCAGCACAGAGGTTATCCTGCCCAAATGCAAGAGACCTGGGCCCTTATTCCCACATGGAAGTTATTGGCCACTGGCTGCAACCTGGGCTGGGTGGGGAGCTTAATCTCCCAGGCATCTCTGGACCAGTCAGCCAAGGGCAAGCTCTATAGAACACAGGTGACAACCATTACCCAACACCTGCAGTAACTGGGGTGGGTGGGGAGGAGGGTAGGCCAAGCAAATGGGACCTGCAGGGGGCACCAAGAGCATCTGCTAGAGGGTTATGACATTTGTGATGAGGAAGGAGGTTCTGGGTGATGTTCCAAGGGTACCCCTGCGAACCAGCCACTTGCATGCTGTGTGATCTTGAATGAGTAACTTCCCTTCTCTGAATCCCCATGGCCTCTTACTACATGAGTTACTGGTTATCGAATCCTTCCTGCCTCTATATTTCTGATGTGGATCCAAAACTCCCATTGAGTTAGAGTCTGTTGGACAGGTTCCCCAACTAGAGATGACAACTGGGAAGATTCTTTTGAGTTGCTGCCATCCTGGAAGCCAGAAGTGTGTGCTTGGTGGAGAATTCAGGAGTAGAGCGTGGAGAGGGAGCTGGAGCGATAGCCACAGGCCGTAGACTGTGAGGTCCTCCCAGACACCAGGGCCCCTCACACTTTTATCTCCAGAGCATTTAAAATCTGTATAAAGGAAGAGAGGGAGGGAAGTAGAGAAAAAGGAAAGAGGGTGGTTGGGCAAGTATCAGGGGAGTACTGTGGCGGTTATTTTGAGTTCCTGAATTTCCCAACCTTACACAGCAATGAGGATGCTTCTGAACATACAAAAGAACCTACAGATATGGATGGAGGAAGAATCTGCCAGAAAGATGGGCAGAAAAGCAAAAGAGACCGGCGTCTCAGAACCCATATGCAGTCAAAGGGGCGTGGTCAGCAGTGTCCACACTGCCAAGAAGTCCAGCAGAAAAAGACAATGAGATCCCAGTAGATTTGGCAACAGGGAGATGATGGGCAACTTCCTTCAGCAAGGGCAGTTCTTGGTTCCATAAACTTATACTCGTTCCTGTGACCATGTCCTCCCGTGGGGGACTGGCAGGGGCTACAGAGTGGATAACACAACTAGGAGAGGGAAAAAGATGGTGGGAGAGAAGAGACTGGGGGTCATCCATGCAACCGCACATGGATAATGGATTCCTCCTTAAACGGCCCCCTACCCTGCCCCCTCCCAAGTCAGGAATCGAAACTAACGGTGAGAACATTCCATACGTTCCAGTAGCTACAGTGTCATTGTCACGTTCCCCTTGCAGTGTAGCCCCTCGGTTAACGACATCCGGTGCTAGACCAAATGAGTCCACGGAGGAGAGGGAGCCCTGCCAGTGGCAGCTGAGCTCAAGTGATTCTCACTTTTTATTCCTCCTCCACTCCCCCATCCAAGAAAGACAAGGAGCTCCGAGAGAAAGGGGGAGAAAAGAATCAGGACTTAAAACAGCCCTAAATCCAAACAACAAAAACAGCAATCGCTATATTTCAAAGCCAGCGCAAATTAGACTAAGCGGCCGCAGAAGCCAAATGGAAATCGTAATTCTTCCAGTCCCTCGCTGCTCAGACACGTGTAATAGGTTTGGCAGAGAGTCAGGGAAAACAGGGGCCAAGCCGCACGGTATGTTTCAAAGAATCTAAAGGCTGCTCGCTGTGGGGAAGCCAGATTTCTGCACAGCTCGGAAGAAGGGATGTCTGGGCCCGGATGGTCTGGTCCAGGCTGCACCGGTCCAGTTCTCCACTGCAGAGGACACTGGGCCTCTGGGATCCTGAAAGGCATGTGACAAGGGCACACAAGTCAGTGCGAATCAGAGCCACATACAGGCAGAGTGGGCTTTGGGTGGGGAGGCCCCCAGACTGCCCAGGACCCAGGAAGCCATGAAACAACCTCCTTCAGGCAGATGGGGAACCATCTGAGAAGGCGGTGAGGAGGCTGCCAGGGAGTGCTCCTAGCTATATTTGTCAGGGGGGACCAGGGGGCGGCACAGAGGGGGGTTGCCTCTCCTTCTGCTGGGTATTCTCGCTCCACTGTCTGAGACAGCCACAGCCTGCCCACTTCCCAGAAGAGGGGAGTGGGGATCAGAGAGCCCTGGGGGCCTGCCCAGGTGCACAGGGCTAGAAATGGTGGAGTCAGGCTTTGAACGCAGTGCTTCCCAATGGCAAAGCTCGCACTCTCTTACCTATCCCAGGGGGGTGGCAAACTTTCTCTGTAAAGTGCCAGATTTTTTGTTTTGCAGCCAGAGCGTCTCTGTTGTACCTACCCAATTCTGCCGCTGTAGCGCACAGGCAGCCACGGACCACGTGTAAGCAAACAGACAGGGCCGTGCCCAATAAAATTTTATGTACAAAACAGGCACCAGGCAGGACACATTTGGCTCAGAGCCCATAAGTTGCCAATCCCCGATACAAACAGAAAAAGAAAAGGATATTGCAGAGATTCATGGGGGAAACGTCATCTTAAGACCGCAAGAAATGAAACCAAAATGATAAACCTAGGTAATGGCTGACAATATGGCTTAGGGTCAGAGCGCGGGTTTCATGTCACACAGTCCTGAGGATGAGTCTGACTGTCACCACACTAGTCAGATCATCCAGGGCAATTACTCAATGCTTTTTCGCTCTAGGCTCCTATGTATTAAATGGGGATAACAGCTGAGTCTACCTAAGTATCCTCGCAAGAGTTAAACAGGCTGATTCTTACAACGTGCTTCATGAAGACCTTGATGCACAATAATCGTTCAGCAAATACGAGCTGCAATTATTTCAGTAAATCCTTAATTATCAGGAGGCCTGCCCAGTGGCTCTCATCACCTGTGTGTCATGGATGAGGATGCAAAATCTCTGTAGGATTAAGGACGGTGTCTGTGGTCACACAGCTGGGGAAAGTCAGAGCTGGACTGGGACATGGCTTCTCCCTGAGTCTGACCCTCATTCTCCTCCCACCTCACTACCCTATAGGAGGAAGAAAACACCCAACCACCAGAGTGCATGGGGACCAGATTCTTCACAGAGTTACCCGTATAGTCAAGGAGGATCATTACCCAGAGCTGTGACGTGGCTCAGGAGCCAGTCTCCTACCATGACAACTTTCCAGAGCCCACACTCTTGATTTTGACAGGCCTAAAAATATTGTCTGTGCATGAAAAGCCACCTCTTTTGACAGCTCTGCACAGCTGCAGAAGACTGTGGGGACAGAAGCCACCAGCAGATTATCTCCCCCTGATCTGGCCCATGGCATGAAAACAGTAATGGCCTTCTCCCCCTTCTAGAAGGGAGACAGCAAAGCCACTCTAGTGTGTAGATGTTTTGGGAGCTCAGTTATTCAGCACTCACATCCAAAACAACCTGGGAAGAATATCGAGCAGCAAAAGCTGAGAGGTTTAATTTAGAAAAAATAAATATAAATGGACTTCGAAAAATCACTGCCTTGCTTGATTCCTGGCACAGGTAGTTCATTTTTCATGTCTTTTGGGGTATATATTAGTGGGCTGCCATGAACTGGGTGGATTACCAAAAAAAAGATACTTATCCACTCAGTTCCAAGGCTAAATGTCAGGAATCCAGGTGTCAGTGAGGCCTGACTCCCACTGGGCTCTCCAGGGGAGAATCTGTTCCTCACCTTGTCCAGGTTTGGTGGCTGCCCTGTCAGACTTGCACTTGTGCCCACATCACTCCAATCTCTGCCTCACCTGCACATTGCCTTCCCTTTGGTGGTCTCTTTTATAAGGACACTTATCACTGGGCGTAGGGTCCACCCAGATGATCCAGGCTGATCTCATCTCAAGATCCTTTTTTTTTTTTTTTTTGTAGAAAGATCTTTCTTGGTGGGGGGAGGGAGGCTGCAGAGCAGCACTAAGGAGGAGAGAAAAGAGGAGAAAGAGATAAGGAGAGAGTGGGGAAGAGAAGAGAGAGAGTAGAAAAGAGCTAGGGGGAAGAGAAGGGGAAAGAGAGAGAGAGCAGAGAAGAAAGGCAGAGAGAGGTCTCATCTCGAGATCCTTAACCACATCTGCAAAAAAGTCTAATTACCTTTTTCCAAATAAGGTTACATTTACAGGTTCTGGGAATTCAGACATGGACATATATGTGGGTCGTGGAGGACACTATTTAATACACTATCAGGTGTTTCATGGTCTGGTTCAGAATTGTGGTGATGTTTCCTGATCCCACAGAATGACCCTGCATGTCTGAGTGAGCATGTGATGTATGCCTCCCTGCTGCTTCTTCATTCTTTCCCGTGAGATATTGAATGGTTTGCCCCAAGTTGCCCTACTCAGAGCAGCAGAGCTGGGCCTGGCACCTTACTACCCAGCACAGCTCTTGATCGTGGTATTTTTCCCCCCTGCCCCTGGTCAAACTAACACACTCCAGTTTTCCACCTCCCGTGCCTCTGCCTGGTCTCATTAGGTGAACCCCAGCAACCTCAGCGTGACTCTGCTTTCATAAAATGCACCGTGCTGTCATGCAGGGGGAATGCTGCATGGTGTTGCAACTGACTTCAACTCAGTTTGGAACGCAGCTTCCAGAAAACTAAATCTTGGTTGACATCCATAATGCTCTTCCTCTGTTATCTATGCTCAGATTTCAATTTAGGGGCGTCCACATGGATGCAGGAATGATTGGCTTGACTGTAAGCATGGTAACTAAAAGCAAAGCAGCACTTGCACTGCTCCCAGCAAGCCCATTTGTCCTCAGATACAGGTGGTAACAAATATACAAGAGATGGGTGGGGCTGGAAGGGAGCTCGCTGCCAAGGCCCTAGAGTGTTACAGAAAACTGATGGGTGCTTGTGTGTGAAAACCCCACACTGTACCCCAGAAGTGCATTAATGTACAGAGTTACCATTCGATTAAAAAAAAAAGAAAATTGATGGGTGCATATTGCATTACGCATGCCATGGGAACACATATGTATGGGAAAAAATGATCAATTCATAAATACTAAGTGCCTATCAAGCATTTCAGACCATATAAGTGGAGCTGATAGTTTGAGAGAGTTTACTTACCATGTCTTTGTTCGTCTATCCAGCTATGATGTGAATTTGGCCTGGCAGTGGCTAAAATAATATCACTAACACAAAAGATTTCATCAGAAGATGGGGCTGTGGAAATAGGGAGAATTAGCATGTGCACACAGCTCTGAGGGCTGAGGAGCGGGATCTTGTTTATATAGAAGCAGGAGTGTGTCCCACCAAAGTCCACTGCCTGCGGGGACCGCAGAGGGTATCTGAGCTGCAGTAAGCAGGGAAACCTTGGGGCTGTCTTTTGAAATAGCGACACTCTCTTCCCAGCATTGTTGAGGTAAATGGTTGTTTTGCTGACTGAGGTCACTTAGAAATTCCCCTTGCCTGTAAGCATTAAGATAGTTAATGAAGCCTCACAATTAATGGAGGCTGTGTATGTGTCATGGTGTGTTCTCTTAATTAAAATTTTAATATGTTTGTGGTGAAAGGGCTTGAGGTCAGAATTCAATGCATTCAGAGTGATTAATACCATGCTAGGTATGTGGAAACTCCCAACAGCTGCTGTTACTATTAAAAGGCCTCTGTGTGTGGCACTGCTGGGTAAAGGTAACCACCAGGGAGAATTCACAGAAGGCAGCATGTACAGAGGCATGATGTGTGTGATACGTCTGACTCCCCCATCTTAATTCAATGTAGGTATTGAAAAAAAGACTGAGCTTCTTGTCACCTCTGGGTCTCTGGCTCCTAGTTCCATGCCTGGAAAACAGTGGCCCCATAATGAGTTACCATCTGGGGCAGCACAGGTTATAGGGGTTCCCCAACTGCAGAATTACACCACTGGGATACACCTCAGGAGATCTGGGTCTATCTAGTCAAGGGATGTTAGGAAGCCTTTGGCTAGGCTTTAGAGTTTTCATTTGAGAACAGAGGATTTTGAGCCAGTTTTGTAGTTCATGCTTGTCTACATGAATGTCAATGATGCCTTCACTCAAAGACATAAATTTTGTGAAATTACATTGGAGTTGGAGTCATCATGCTGGATTTGTGAACTTGTTGAAAGACCAACGTAATCCTTTCCTCTAAAGTGGTTTCCAGTGTAATAAAGGAAACGGGGCTGACAAAACATGGAAAAATAATAATGGATAATTAAGGACTTATATAATTAAATCTTACTCTATAGCTAGCAACAGCTCTAAACATGACATCATTTTTCCAGGAAGAGCACATCTAACACTTATATCTGGGTCTCTAACAGTATTCTACAACAAAAGGAACCACGGCTTCTTAGAGAAAGGGTTGATTCTGAGATTGAGGTAGGAAGCATACAAATATACAAGATAATCCTGGAGCATCTTGTAGTACCAGGACACAAGGAAATGGAGAAAGGTGTGTGTGCGCACACACATGCGTATACACACACACAAAAAAAATGATGGTCAAGGAACACAGGAGTCAACAGAAAGAAGAGCCCTCCAGGGCCAAAACCAGGATAATTTGAGCAAAAATATATTATCATTCTACTCCTTGGGATGAACATGGTGGTGAGGAGATGGTGTGAAAAATAAACTCTTACACTCAGTTATTTTCAAAGAAATAACCTAAGACCCTCAGAGAAGCAAACAGCTTCACATGCCGAGAGGTAGCAAGGAAATGCCACCCAGACTAAAACCCTCAAGGGTCTTTTATTCAACCAGGAAAAATGCACAGCACAAGACATACATAGGGAACATAAAAAATTGATTATAGATAGAAAGAAACTTCTAAGTACATTGCCAAGAAACAAAGAGATCTTGCAATGTCAGTGAATTGGGGAAACAAAAAAAAGAAAAACAGAAGAGATTATCATAAGATTGGAAAGTAACAGAAAAGGTTACAATGCCCGAGGGGTAAACTTCAACTCCCTAGTCTACATTGATAATCTATATCTTTTATTATTATTATTATTGTTTGTGACTCATTTAGGGTACAAAGAATTAGGTTACACTGATTGTATTTGTTAGGTAAAGTCCCTCTTATAATTGTCTCCCACCCCCAAGAGTGCCATACACCATGACCCCTCAACCCCTCCTGCCTCCCCTCTCCCTGCTCCCTCATTCCCCTACCTCCCCCCTTGTATTAGCTCATCTACTGCCTTCATATTAGAATTGAGTACATTGGATTCTTGCTTCTCCATTCTCGTGATGCTTTACTAAGAAGAGTGTATTCCACCTCCATGCAGGTTAATACTAAAGACGTTAAGTCCCCATCTATATCTTAATCCTAAGCAATTTCCGCTTTTGAGCCTTTTCCGCACTTGACCCATAGATCTATATCTAAACTGCTGATGGGGCAGGGGGTTGAGGAAATGAGACTGTTGTCAGCAGGTCCTCAGGAATGTTAGCCTACACTAAACTCTAACCCAGCCAAATAAAGAAAGAAATATAAATTGTATTGTAACCTAAAGTATGAAATAAATATCCATGAGTCCACGTGAATGTGAGAGATTGGGTAAATACATATGTGAGGGAGAACGGACGAGGCTTCAACACAGAAGATTTCAAATAGTTAATGTAGATGCTGCACCCTCAACGAGGGAGAGCACAATTCCCAGTTTTCACATACAGACTACGTGCAGTGACTTTTTTCCAAGGAATACAATATGAAGAGGCAAGAAAATGAGTAACTTTACAGCAGGAAAACCAGACAAAACTACCTCGTGTCAGACCAAAGTAAACACCAGCAGTGACAGGACATGTTGACAGTGTGGATCTTTGGTTGGAGATGATAATCTAATTATAAGAAATCAGACAATTCGCCACAGAGTAAGAGTCTATAAAACAAAGAATATTACCAGCACTTCTCAAACTATCAAGGTCATTAAAACATCTGAGAAATTCTGACGGCCAAGAGGCATCTAAGGAGACAAGATGCTTCAGAGTAACATGGTATCCTAGATGGACTCCTGGAACTGGAAAGGGGTGCTAACTAAAGCCTACATAAATCTGGGCAAGGTATGGGCTTCAGTGAATAATAATGTACCAGCATTGGGGTGTTCATTGTGACAAGTATACCACAATTTGATATAGAGGGAACTGGGCATGCAGTATATTATCACAAATTCTCTAAACTATAATAAAATTGAAAGTTTAAAAAACCAAACAAAAAGGATCAGTGAAAAGATAAAAGATCATGATTCGTGTGTGTGTGTCTCCTAGTCATAGTGCCCTATATTTCTTAAGGCATCCTTACCTCCTTCACAACCCTTAGTCCACATAGGACTAAGTTTGGGCAAAACTTTTCCCTGCATCTTTATTGCAGTGGAAGGAGAGCATAGGGTCTTGGCCCAGTCAGTCAAAGCAGCCATCTCCATGGCCACCGAGATTGGATCAGAAGCGGACACATGACCCCCGTCAGGCCATGAAGCCCATCTCCAGGTTGTTTGTTGGAACTATTGAGGAAGAGAGACTTGTTCCCATCTCTGCCCCACCAGGATTCCTGAGGGGATGGAAGCTGGCAGCCATCCTGCTACCACAAGCAAACATCTTGTCTGGGAATGTTGCCATAACAGAGGAAGACAGAGTTGAGAGCGGAAAGAGCCAGACAGAGTGCCAGTGATATCCTTCAGCTCCTAACAGGCCAAGTTCAAAGTGAGTGGGTTTATCAGGGTGATGAGCTCCTAGACTTCCTTTTGCAAGCTGGAGTTGGGGTCTCCAGCAATTGCAACCACAAGAGTCTCAATCCAAACAGTCTAAGCATGATGGTCAAGGGCCAAAGCTTTAAGGAAACATTAGAGGTTGCCCTTCTTCCCAGCCTCTGTGTTTCCATGCATCACCTGCTCCTGTGATAATCCACTATTTCAGTAACTTCCACCCCTCCTTTCTAGGTATAGTGATCAGCTACTGACAGGTGACACCAGGAAAAGGAGACAAGTTATGTGTGGACCCATCCCAGCTGGGCCACCCTTTCTACCTTACCTGCCTGCAACCTAGGTTCTCTCTGCCACACTGCTGCTACCAGGGGACCCACACACCAGGATCAGGGCCCAGACCTGCATTTGAGTTGCAGCTCTTAAAGCTTGTTTTCTTCTGGCCTCATTCTTCAGCCTTTGTAAGTTTAAGGCAGCTCTTCTGGATAAGATTAACAGCTTTGTAGACCCCAACTTTCCCTTGGATGCATCATCTTGAAGTGTCAACTCAGGGGTGCAACCTAGTGTACCTAGAGGTCACTGCGAGTCTAAGACACACTCTCCAATTTAACCTCATCCATGACGAAAGTGCTGTTTTCCCCTCCACTGACATCTACTTCTTATACCATTCTGAACTCAGTTTGAGGAAAGAGTGAGATCACCTTCCACCTCTCAAATCTCAGCCACATGCTGGGCAGGGGAAACAGGGAAAGAACAATACTTATGCCATGAGGGAAGCTTCTAAAAGAATAAACTCATTTTGTCATTGCGAGTGGCACACACAAGGCTAGCAGAAAATGTCTTGGTATGTTTTCTCCCGCCCTGAATGATAACTCAATTGAAATAAAAGGCATATTCATCTTACACCTTAAATAGGTGACAGGGGTCATCAGTCTCTCCATCCAGGAATTCCTCTGGCCACAGGTCTTGAAAGGGTGTCCTCCCACGACTTTATGTCTCAGCTACTTTCTTCATCGCTCTGTTCAGTGGGGACAATAACTTCTCTCATTTTTATGGGAGATGGGCTGTGAAACCAACTTGATTAATGCTTCCACAGTGCTGGGCAAGTTCTAAGAATTGCAAAAAGGGGAGCCAGAAAGCAGGAGTGAAGTCTGAGACAGTTCACATTCCTTTTGCATAAATAACGTGTGGCATTATCTTAGTTTCTCGAGTCAGAAGCTCTGCGGTAAATAATTCACAGTCATAGGGAGTGAGTTCACTGGGATGGGAAGTGGTTAATTATTTACAGTAGCAGTGGGATGGGAAACCTGACACTCTCTAGATGGAGAGTTAGGGATATGTTAGGGATAAAAGAGACCAGGTTCTGTGAGAAGACAGAATGGCAGTGTGCTTCTCACACAGCTAAGATCTATTGGGGTTAGCCCCTGGGGCAGTGCAACAGCCAAAAAGCAGAGATCAAATAGCTAAAAATGCAGTTGACCTTGAGCAGCATGGGTTTGAACTATGAGGGTCTGCTTGGACGTGGGTTTTCTTCCACCTGTGCCACACCTGAAACAGCAAGACCAACCCCTTCTTTCTCCTTAGCCTATACCATGCAAAGACCTTTGCGATGATCCACTTCCACTGAATGAATAGTAAATACATTTTCTCTCCCTTAAGATTTTCTTAATAGCATTTTCCCTTCCCTAGCTTACTTTATTATAAGAATATAGCATATAATGTCTGTAACATACAAAATATGTGCTAATTGACTATGCTATCAGTAAGGCTTCCAATCAACAGCAGGCTATTAGTAGTTAAGTTTGGATGAGGTTAAACATTATATACAGATGTTTTACTGAGAGGGGGAGTACCCCTAAATGCTGCATTGTTCAAAGGTCAACTTTAATTTCAAGTAGCACCTGCTTACATGTCACCACTCCCACGTAGGGCACACACAACTTAAATACATACACTTGGTGTCTACACTTGGTGTCTCTTCTGTTTGGTGAGAAGATAAGAGAAAGAGTGAACTGGGCTAAGTCAGAACTCATTTTAATGACCAGGAGTTAAGTAGGAAATCTGAGAACACTCAAACATTAATCACTTTATCATTTCACAAAGTAATAACCTAAATCTATGGCGCTCTCACCTTGATCCCACCTACACTGTACTTCACTCACATCATGATTTTGTTTTCCAGGTACCCTCACTATCCTCTTTTTGTGGATGAGAAAACTGAGTTTCAGAGAAACCCAGAGATAACTTGGCTGTGGTCACACAGCTGGGAAGTGGAGAGCCAGGACCTAGACAGAGAGTGGGCCTCACCACTGGGTTTTCTCACCCAGGCTGATGAAAACACACCACCAGCCCCACAAGAGCTTCCAACAGCTCAACTGTGTACACCCTTTAACCCTTCTTCCTGACTTCCCACACAGAGATGCAGACTCAGCATGGGGGATAGCCCTGGCTCTGGGCTAGACTCTTTGCACCCTTATTTAATAGCTATGCAGCATAGGCCAAGTTCTCCTACCATGCTAAGCCTGTTTTCCCTGAAAGAATAAACTCCTCTTATATTCATTCTACAAGTGCCTCTTGAGTACCTGTATGTGCTGGGCAACTAGTCAAGGCAAAGAAAAACACAAGTGTTCCTGCCATTGTGGAGCTAAACCATCTAGAGCCTAGAATAGGAAGACAGAAGAGTGAAGTAAGATAGCCACAAGCAACCTAAATGGGGAACGATGCAGTCTATTAGAAAGCATTGCATGCAGATGATAAAAAAGATAGGAGAGGAGAGGGAGGGTGACCAAGGGGTCTGGCTTTAAATGCGGTCATCAAAACAAACAAACAAACAAACAACTCACTAAGATGGGACTATGTGAGCACACACTGAAAGAGTAAGGAACAAACTACACAGATGTCTGGGTGGGGGGATTCAGGCAGAGGGAAGAGCAAGGCAATGGCACTGAGACAGGGACATGCAAGATGACGACAGCTTCCCTAGAATGCATGAGGAGCAGCTGGGAGGCCAGAGAAGCTGGGGCAGAGGGGATGAGTGAAAGGAGATGATAGGAGATGACAACAGAAAGGGATGTGCCTCAGGGGCAGGTCCTGCAGAGCGTCCCTGAGTGGAGTGATCCATTCTCTTCAAGTGACATGGGAGCCACTAGAGGGTTTGAGCAAAGGAGCAGCTTGACCAAACCCAGATTTTGAAAGACTCATCCTGGCTGGTATGCAGTTAGTAGCGCTTTGGGAGAGAGAGTTTGCCTTGCACCAGGCGTGACACCACGGTGCTCTTTGTTGAAGGTAGCTGTGGAGGTCAGCAGTGCTGACAGGGGCTGGCTGGTGGGAATTAAAGTAAGCAATGTCTGGAATGCACCTGGCACATGGTAGAGTCTAGTAAGTGACAGTTATTATTTCATAGATCCCTTTTCAGGGGAAGAAAACCATTTTCATACTTGTTCTAACCCCAGTGATCTACAGGCAGGCTTTAAATTATGTGAATGGCTGAAACTGATAGAAAATTAGGCATATATACTAAGATTTTCTTTACATAGCTCCACATATGAATAGGAAAAACGAAAGAATACAAGAGTCTCTTTATGGGGGAAAATGTAGCAGAAATTGACCAGCATGGTTAGAACATCAGTAAGTCATAAGAGCTAACCTGATGGCTGCTATACTCATGACTTAGTTCCAACATCCCCAGTCCGACTGCTGCCACCAGTGCACCAGGCTGGTTGGAGAGAGTTTATGGGGGTGGAGTACCAGTCTCTTATCAGTTTTTGACCACAGTCACCATGTCTTTGAAGTTGAATTTGTGAAGAGATGAACAGCTGAACAGTATTTTTTAATTCTATCTACTCAACAGACCATCCAGTCAAAGAAGACTGAGAGAATGAAGAAGGAAGAAAGCAAACTTTTTAACAAGAATTGGGAATCGCAACATTATCTTCTTTCTGCTAACAGGAAGATGATTTTCTTGCTTGGTGATACTGCAATATCAGCATTAAAGAAATTAAAATGCTCATCAGAATTATAATACTCATAGGGACCACAAATATTGTAAATCAGAGGGAGAGGTGCCAAAGTTTGCATTGCAGAAATTAGGGATGAGATCAAAAGTGAAGACAATTATTTCAGGCAACACTAAGACCTGGAAGTAATGCCACTGAAGCAACTTATAGAGTAGTTTATATATACTCAGGGGAAAAGGGCGGCCATGCAATGACGTAGAAATGGTGAAAGAATGCATTGTGAAGCTGTAGGATGCACAGACCCTGACCATGTTTCAAAATACAAACAGCTGCCTCTTTCAAAGAGAACCATAACTGATCAGCAGCATGAATTAGCCTTTAACTTAATACAACAATTTCCTGAAATACTTCAAAAGGGAAATATACATTATTCAATCACTTTCCCCAGTTAGCAAAAGTCATTAAAGAACAGGAGGATATATGTAAATCGTTTGACGAATATGCAGCTGTTACAGACCTATTAATTGGAGGATGAGATGAAAGTTTCACTGACTTTGAGAAACATGACATCATACTCCAATGAGCATTTCAGCCTCATCTAATTGCTATCACCAAGGCTCCTAAGGAAACAACAGATGGAATTGATTGGGCCCTCAGTAGATAACAATTTAAAGTCATTGTTTGATGCTAGAGAAAAATCCAATTCAAAGATGGATTCAGTAGAATACCCACACCTTTGGCAAGATGCCTGAAAAATGCTTTCTTGCCATCCAACAGCTTATTGCTGCAAATCTACATTCTCCTACCTCACCCCAAAAGACAAATGACTGATACCCACACTCATTGATCTAGAAGATCAACTGAATCTGTAGACCTCCATGCTGCCACCAAATATTCAAATGCTTCCAACGAAAACCAAATACAACAAGTCAATGAATAGTTTTCATTTTTTGGAATTATTAAGCACATAGTACTTAGGTTTTTACAAAATAACATACATTTTCAAGTATATCTAACTGAAGTTTCTTGAATGTGACCTGATTTGACTACAGCTAAGTAAACATGAAAATATTCCCTACCCCAATCCAGGATTTGGGGTATATAATCCATTCTGTAGGATTACGTCCCCTCTTTGCATGATGTCACCCCCAAGCTATTTCATGAGTTGTTCTTTTAAAAGGCCATTTCAGCTCTCTAACTGACAGGCAGGTTCTGGGCAGCACACCTATCACATGACCAGTTTATCCCACGGTCATTCGCCCACTGCCACACTTCCACTGCTGTAAAAGGGTTCCTTGGTTCAACAAAATATTATGTGGGGCTCTCCTACCAATAGATAGAGCACACTGTACACTCTCAGAGAGTGCTACTAGCTGAGGCTAGGCAGGCAGAAAAGGCGAACTTATACAAGTGTCAATCCCAATCAAGATGAAGCTCTTGCCAAGGTGAAAGACGTACAAAGGAGTCAACCTGCCCCCAAGTTACTGGCTGGTCTCGCCTCAAAACAGTGTCATATCAGGTGAGCAGCACTGGCCTCTGAGGGTGATAGAGTGGACACTCAGTCCTGACAAGGACTAGACCTGTCTTGATGTTAGACCAGGAGCCCATTCATCACCTGCCCCAGCAGCCACCACAGCCACTCTGCCACTGTGTTCTCTGTGCAGTAATGGAACACAGTGGCCAGCTGCTGACGTCCCTGGCCATGTCCTTCCATCTACAGGGCTACATCATTCCCAGTGGTGAATTCTGTGGGCACCACGCAAGACTGGCAGGGTTTCCTGCATCAGGGATAGAAGTCAAAGCAGAGTTCCCAGGAGTAAAATATGCTTCCTCCAGAACCCCGAAAATGCCTGCCAGGCACTGTGCTGCTTCTCTAGCAGTGGAAGGGACAGTATGCAACAGTTTGCTCTTTATTTTGAAGAGGACGCCCTTCATGCCTCATATCAGTGAGTTCCTAAAGAACTCGCTGATGTGAGGATTCGAGCTTAGTCGAGGCACTCTCACCCCATAAGGTGCACTTGTGTTGTCCCAGCCTTCAACATAGTTGCCACCTCTCACTCAATGGGTCCGATTAGCATCAAGTGTTTGATATGCGAGACCAATATGATGCTCTGCAGAAATCTCCATCCGGGTCTTGAGGTCCCTCTTTCCCAGCCAGGGCCTGCCCATGGCACAACAAACAGACTTCCCTGACACAATCTTCTCTTGGCTTCTCTTTTTCTTATAATTAAATCCCTGGTTCAATCCTCACCTTTTTTCTGCCCTCCTGCTATAGAGGAAAAAAAAAATACAGTATCTTAACGTGCTAACAGAAAAGACCTCTGACTCTCACCTCATATTGATGAAATACTTCCTCACCCTGGTTGGAAGTAGAATGAAACATTGTCATGACATTCTAAATCAAGCAAGAATAAAATGAGTATGTACTAAAGAAAGGGGTGGGAGAGAGGGAGTGAAACATTTATGTGCATCCTCCATATTGCAGACACGTTATATGACTTCTTCCATTTCATCTTCGCAAAGAATCCTACGAGGTCAGAATTGTTATTCCTAGTTTATAAAAAAAAAAAAAGAAGCTGATGCCCAGAGAGGTCAGCCAAGAAGCCCAAGTTCACACAGAGGGGCGGAGCTGAGACCTGATCAGCCTGAGTCTGGAGTTCATGCTCTTTGACCCACAGGACTGACTCTTTCTGATGGCTTTATCCAAGGCAGGCAATTTAGAAACAGCTTCACAGGGCTACATTTGAATAGGCCTGGAAGGATGAATAAGACCTCAGTTGGCAGAGAGACTCTGGAGACTCTGAAGGAAGAATGGCAGAAGCAAATTCAAAAAGCAAAAATGATTAAGGAAAAGCTCCGTGTGACATCAAGACAGAGCAGAGGAGGGGCACGGAAAGTAACAAGGGCAGCTGTGGATCAGGACGGAGCCAGGTTTCTTACATATATATATCAGGGGCTTTCATCGGTTTACTTGTAGGGAACCCGTATCAGTGATTTTCAACCAGTGTCCTGTGGCACACTGGTGAGCTGGGAGAGGATTTAGGTGTGCTGCAACAATTTTTAAAGATCATTAATTAAATTATCTTCTAAAGAAGTTCAAACCACAGTAAGTGTACTCTCTTTTTCCTCTTTTTTTTTTTTTTGTGATCAACATAATTTAAGTGTCCCATGCGAATTTAACTAAAAGTTCAAGTGTGCTGTGAAATAAAAAAGGTTGAAAAACACTGGTCTATATGTTCTATCAGGAGAAAACTATATCCAATGCAAGTGGCATGCTAGTGGATAAATCAGCCCTGATTAGACCCTTCCTCTTACTAGCTGTGTGTCCTGGGCAAGGCATAAAAATAAGGCTGAATTTCCTCATAAGTCAAATAGAAACATGAACTCCCATGTGGCAGCCATTCAAAATATACCTTAGGAATGAAAAAATGATCTCATCATTCCCATTAGATGCTTCCATTATCCCCATTTGAGAGACATTCCGACTAAGACCCAGACACATAAAATTGCCTAAGGTCACACAGGTAGTAGGGAAGGAAATAAGATAGGACATTGGGGCTTCCTAATGCTAAAGCTATGGTAAGTGTGACCATGGTGGGATCTATGGACAATGGCTCACCGAATGTCACCCAAGGAATTTTATAGGTCATGCTGTGGGAAGGCTGGGGTGGCTCTTAATGTAGTGATGTGGAAGGTTCTAGAAAAGGGTATAGACCCTGCTAGAACAATTTGGGGGAAAAGCACACCCAGGGAAGAAAGGCAGGCAGTACAGTCATCGTGTGCCCTGGGCCCACAATGCCTGAAACACCCCACCCTTAGCACAGCTGTGTGTGCAGAATCGTTCCTCCTCACCCACACAGTGTTCTCTATTTCCCTAAGTTCTGTTGCAGGCCAGCAGGCTATTCGGCCCCCCTGCTGGGGTACAAGACACTGTGACAGATGGTAGTGCTCAGACTAGGGAGTAAGTTGCACGTTTCTGCCAATAAAACTAGCCAGAAAAACAGAGAGGTCGTCACTGGTAGGGAAGTTAGGCCGGCATCCTTGGGTTAGTTTGCAATGTAGGGCAATGTGGATGGCAGGCCCCAGCCAGACTGTCCAGGATGGGCGGCCCATAGCCTCCTGTGAGCATGAGGCAGGACTCCAACATGCCTCCTGGACCATCTCAGTTCCACTGTGCAGAACCATGTGGGGGATTTAATTAGCACAATCAGGCACATGATACAATGAATGAAAACAATGGACAATGATCACAGAGAGCTGTTAAACTCTGTGATCACACACCTGTTAGCCCCGGAAAGCAATCTGAAGGTGCCAGCCAAGACCAAGGGCAGTGGCTTAGCCCAAGTCCTGCAGAGACACAAACAGGTGTTAGGACCAGGCCCAGGGCTGGGCTTCACTGCGGGCTGCGTCCATCTCCTCCCAGGCTTCAAGCACCTTTGCTCCTCAAGGCCCATCTCCCACATCCCACAAACCAGTAAAATGCATCCA
>CAUYQV010037019.1:0-34893 GCA_963574575.1 Galagoides demidoff
GGGTCTCGCTCTTGCTCAGGCTGGTCTCAAACTCCTGAGAGCTCAGGCAATCCACCCACCTCAGCCTCCCAGAGTGCTGGGATTACAGGCATGAGCCACCGTGCTCAGTGTGTCCCAGTAGCGATTTTGAACTTTTGCAACTGATTCAGCACTTCAGCTGCTGATAAATACTGTGATCAGAAATCGTTTTCCTCCAACAGAACAAGGGCAATTCGGAAATCCAGAATTTATCCACACAATCCAGACTGGAAAGTTTAAAAAGCAGCAACCAGACCTACATCTTCCTAAACCTCAGAAGACACTTGCTCCATGCCAGGCAGTGTGCTATTCTAATGATGGAGGAGACCTCTGATGAATAATGCAGGAGCAGCTGTGGGCATTTAGGAAACAATTACCGCTTTGGCCTTTAAAGGAGTCTCTCCCCCTGGGAGAACAAGTGACCAGAAGGGTCTTCTGCTGTTTTTGGTTTTGACTACTCAACACAGAAACCCCAAAATAATCAACAAGGTTGGTTTAACTGAAATCACATTTCTCACCAACATATCCTTCTTTCTGTTCTAGAAATGTGAGGATTTAGTTTTAAGCTTAAGCCAGTCCGGCCATTTGACTCATGAGGGCAGCTTTGAGCGGTTTCACAACGGCCATCAGCTCTGTCGGATGTAGGGTGTGGCTTGATGGGACCATGTCAGCAAGTGATAATTACTGTGTCTGAAAAGCACTGCGCCCAGTGGCTACTAAAAAGCTACAAGCAGAAACTCCCCAAAATCAGCTGATTTGTAGTCATACCCCAGTGCTCCCTGTATCTCCAACTGCATTATAGGTCATGTCTTCTTTAAATCAATTACTGTGCCTTAATCCAGAATTTGGAATTATTCAGGCAAACTAAATCAAGTATCTATTACTTTCTAGAGCCACCATCATATCCATGAATAAATCAGCTGTAAAGCAGTTTATCTTTAGGGATTAAATACTTTCCGGTCCAAAATGCAGTTTTTAAAATACAATTTTCTGCCTTCCCTTCTGTATGCCGAGATGACTAGGCCTAAGACAATTTAATTGTGTGTCCATAAAGCCATGTCCATGGAGGCACTTTAAAATGATTGATGGCAAAAAAATTTGGAGGGCTCTGCTTAAAAGTCGCCTACCAGTTGGTGGGGGGTGGGAGGGATGGTCAGGGTTGGCTGGTTTCCCCATGTCCCTGACCCCCTCCCCCACTGGTTTGTAGCTGTTTTAAAGGAAAATCGTGCAAAAAGAAAAAAAAAATACAGATGTCATTTTTTTTAAAGGGGGGTATCTTAAAGTTATATCCTAATTTATGGTAATTTTTCACTAGTAAACTGAAGAGGACGGTCTGTGCATGATCTGTAACATTAATATTATGGACGCTCATGGCAGTCACGTTAGGAAACCAATGCTGATGTGAATTTTTGACATTAATGAAAAGCTCATTTCCAGCTTGCTGACTTCCTTCTCATCCCCTGTCACAGTTAGACACAGAACAAATCAAAATTCTTTCCTTCCTAACATTGCCAACGAAGGCCGCAGTCTACCACAAAGTACTTCTCAATTCAGCATTTTTCCTTCCCTGAGTGTGAAAAACTCTTAAGTTTTTCTCCTTTTACCATGGCTGGAGGGGAGAAGGGCAGGAGATGGGGCAGAACAAGGAAAGGGTCCCCTCTGAGGGACAGTGAGCTGTAATGCCCACTGCTGAGGGGGCTGAGAGCTGCCTACTCAGATGCCCACCTGCTCAAATCTATCACAATCCAAACAGAGAGTTACCCTATGAGGCTACTAGTTTAAATCTCATAATCTGGCTGGGCGCAGTGGCTCACACCTGTAATCCTAGCACTCTGGGAGGCCGAGACAAGAGATTACCTTGAGCTCAGGAGTTCAAGACCAGTCTGAGCAAGAGTGAGACCTCCACCTCTATTAAAAATGAAAAAAACTGAGGCAAGAGGATCCCTTGAGCCCGAGAGTGTGAGCTTGATGCTACAGCAGTCTACCCAGGGTGACAAAGTGAGAGTCTGTCTCAAAAAAAAAGTCATTATCTTATTTTGATTATTGTACTTAGAATATTATATCTTCTTAGGCACTAGTAGTATATTCCTTGAAATGGAGTTTAATAAAACAAATACTACTTTTTCCTATTTCCTTCACAGCTTTTTTTTTCTTTCAGTACTTACTACCTAACATTTATATAGAGAGAAAGAGAAAGAGGTACACACATATTTGTACATACATGTTTATAGTTAGACACTTATGATTATTATTTGTCTCTCCTGCTAGAATGTTCCTTCTGTAAGGGTCAGAATTTTCATGTGATTTTATTACCGCTGTTAACTCCCATGCCTGCCAATGTTTGGCAAGAGGTAAATGGTAAGTGGTTGATGAATAAATCAAAGGATAAATTATAGCAGAGACTCCATGGTGAAGTATTTCTGGCTCTATCATTCTTTTATTATAATTAAAGATACATTTGAGGGGGGGTTATAGACTGCAATCCCTGTCTTCTCAAATTCCTTTGCGTTATTCTAATAGCATCAATAGGTGAGCCTAAAACAAGCTCCCTGCAGTTACCAGATTCAGTAACAAGTTGATTTAACTGTTAAAATGATTCCATGCATCCTTCCAAAAATAACCAACCTAATTTCTTGGAATCAAACAACTCAGAGAAAAGGTGTTTCTGACCAAAAGAGTCGTAGCCCCTCCAATCAAGAAAAAACACCAGTGAGATAAGCAGAGCAGATGGTGCTCAGTTGCGCCATCTACTGATGACCATCAAAGAGGACTAAGCATTGCCCAGGGTAGCAATGGTACAAGCACCACCCTTCCGGTTTCCCACTGGGCTGACAGTGGTGAGAGCAGCTGCAGGTCACTGGGACCACCAGTGGGCAGCAGGGCTGGATGCTGAGCCCTTGCAGGAACATGAGAGCTAAAGAAGGGCTGCAGGACCTACCAGGGATGTCCCACCTTTTGGCTTCTCTGTGGCACAATGGAAGAAGAGTTGTCTCGGGCCACATCTTAAATACACAAACACTAATGAAAGCCGATCAACAGGAAAAACGGTCCATGCACGACTTTCTGTGATATCCACCACCACGGATAACCCAACAGTCCTTACACAATCTGCATGGCCCTGGGTTGGACGCCTCTGCTGGGGCCAGAGTTTGGCTCAGTGTCCAGGATACACAGCTGTCTGGCTCTGGGCTCCAGAAAGGGGGCTGAAGAAAAATGCTTCTCTCAGAACTGTTGCTTAAGCAAGCAGGACTCAGGAGGCAAGAGAAAAACCCAGCCTCTCTACCAAAAACTGAAGCAGACCTCAGGCCAGAAAGAAAGACCACAGAAAGGAAGGACTTGGAGCAGAAAAAGGTGCCCAGGGACCACCTATGTTTGTAAAGTTACGGTTCTCTAAATGGTTCGTATACTATTCTTTGTACTTGTCTGAACTGTTGAAATATCCCATAAGGAAAGAACAGTTCATGAGCAAGAAGATGGACTATGGATGACTTGGGCTAGTTATTCAATTTTCCTTGACTGGACTCACTCATTTAATCTGTAACTGGGCATGACAATGATTAAATGAATTAACGTAAGGAAAGTGCTTAGGATGGTATCTAACACCTAATAATGGCAGATTCTTAAAGTGCCATTTCTTAGCTAGAAAAATTAAAATCTCTCAGCTCTGTCCCTGACTACACTACTCTCATGGCCGCATTTGGCCCCATCTCTTTTTGTCCTTCCCATCCATCTATCTCACACTCCAACCCAAAAGTGCCTCACAATCTCTCTATTTATACTATAACCCATAGGAACTGCTCAAGATCTGCAGTGTCTATCTTCCTCCATCTGGGCATTTCAGTAAGTTTGAAAGGATGAGAACAGAGTGCTAAGGAAGAGAAAAGGAATGTGCAATCCTTTGGTCTGAGCTTTCAGGGGTTCCTTACAATCCACACCCTCCAACCTGCTCTGAGATGATTCTGAGCAGTACGCACTTTGCTTTAACACTCATGACATTCAGACTTGGTATCATCTACCCCAGCCCAGAGGTTAGAAACGCAAACGCCCTATGTCTCAAAACAAAGTCTCTACTACTACAGAGCATTTGTTTGGTGACATATGGTGCTTCATAAACATCTGCCTTGTCAAGCAAAACTTACAAAGATTGCCATATTCCTTCTACTCGGCTTTCTTCTGCAAGCCTCAGAGCTACCACTTGATGTAAAGCTGCACCTTGGGGCAGAGAGAGCATTGTGTGGGAAGAGCATTGGGTGTTTTTTTCTTTTTTTGAGACAGAGTCTCAAGCTGTCACCCTGGGTAGAGTGCCCTGGCATCAGAGCTCATAGCAACCAACCTCAAACTCTTGGGCTTAAGTAATCCCCTTGCCTCATCCTCCCAAATAGCTGGGACTACAGGCACCCACCACAATGCCCAGCTATTTTTTTGTTGCAGTTTTCATTGTTGTTTAGCAGGCCTGGGCTGGTTTTGAACTTGCCACCCTCAGTGTATGAGGCTGGTACCCTGCTGACCGAGCTACCTACGGGTGCTGCCAGGAAATTGATTCTTTTTTTTTTTTTTTTTTAGACAGAGCCTCAAGCTGTCACCCTGGGTAAAGTGCTGTGCATAACAGCTCACAGCAACCTCCAACTCCTGGGATTAAGTGATTCTCTTGCCTCAGCCTCCCAAGTAGCTGGGACTACAGGCACCTGCTACAATGCCCGGCTATTTTTTGGTTGTAGTTGTCATTGTTGTTTGGCAGGCTCGGGCTAGATTCAAACCAGCCAGCTCTGGTGTATGTGGCTGGCGATTTAGCCATGTAAGTTACAGGCGGCAAGCCAGGAAATTGATTCTTAATCATCTAATAAATTATTGGTTTTCTTTAAAAATTGAACTTGTTATTAAAATATCATATACATAGAACTACCTGCAGATCACTGTGTAGATGCTTTTGGCTGCAAGTAAGAGAAAGATCAATTATATATTGTTAAAACAATAAAGTTTTTTTTTATCCCATTGGGAAAGAAGTTTAGAAGGTAGTACAATAATTTATTTATCCAATTGATAATTTGTTAGAAATGCATGTTTCTTTCCTTTTTCTACATCAGTCATCCAAAACTGACAGGCCCCTCGAAGGGTGTATCAGATCCAGGCATCATGCCCTCAAATTAGTTCATTGTATTTTTTTAAGCAGAAAAAAAAATTTCAGAAGTGTCCCAGCTTCCCTTACATCTCATTGGCCAGAACTGTGTGAATTGTTCCTAACCTACTCTAATCATTCAGCAAGAAACTAGAACAACAATTCTGATGAAGATTCACCCAGGACTGAGCAGATAACCGAGACTTCCCTAGAATAGGATTGACCTGTGGAGGCTCCGTTAGAAAAAAGAAAGGTCTGGTGAATGTTTTGTTGTTACTGGGGGAAAATATCATTATAACAAATTTAAATCAAGATATAATTGGGGGAAATTTTTTAAATGGGATCATCTAGGTATGATTTAACTTTTGCAACTACAACTAAATAAGAAGTAATCTGAGAACCTATGTCAGTCGGCAAATTGGTTGTGATGAGTACAAAATGAGATAAGTGTACTTATGTCACTATAAGTGTGCAGAAACTGAAGGAATTTAGAGACTCTAACAACCGGACCGACTAATTTCATAGCTGTTAAGTCCTACACATATCAGTCTGTGTTGGACTAGAAATCAAAAACAACAGGATAGTCTCCAACAGATGTCACTCTACCAAGGGTGACAAAGTAGACACATTGCCTGTGTCACCTGTCTACCTTTCCTGTGAGTGATATATGCACGGCTCAAAGCTCAGCACCTCCCCCACCCCTTGCCCCAACCTGATTAAGCCTAAGACTTCTAGAGCCAGGTATGGTCTGAACGTTATAAAACATACCTGAGTGCAAATTGCAGATAGAACTGACCAGGATGAATGAATGAGCCTTCAGTCAGCGGCTAGTCAATTCCAAAAATCTAGATCCTTAACCTTGTCCAGCTCCTGAGCACAATGTCAAGTAAAAAGAAAGTTGGTATGAATTTGGCCAGGCCAGCATTATTGGAAAAATATGGTAGTTCCTTATACTAATACACAATGACTTAGGGTAAGCAAAATGCCATGTTGATAAGAAATAAATTCAAACTTCATATTATTTTTTCCTTCAAATGGGAAAATTTTTACCTACGTTCAATTAGTGCTTTTGCTCCTTTGATACAGAAAATGTGTTGTACAAATAGTCCCACATCTTACCATTTTTATTTTCTTAGCGAATCGTACTAATTAATCTTACATCTCTTCCACGGAGGACAGGACAGATCTGTAGTTAATATTGAAATTAGGAGATTATCTTTGCCACAATTAGCATACGTCAAATCACACATTTTTATAACCAAAGGGAACTTCTCACATACTTCAGCGTGTTTATTCAGTGGATCTAAAGCAGTGGTTCTCAACCTTCCTAAAGCTGAGACCCTTTAATACAGCTCCTCATGTTATGGAGCAATGGAAATAATTTCATGGTTGGGGGTCACCACAACATGAGGAACTATATCAAAGGGTTGCAGTGTTAGGAAGGTTGAGAACCACTGGTCTGATGTAACCTTTCAAATCACCAACTGTGGAGACAATGTTCTATCTCAAAATTTATTCAAATTAGTCTCTTGAATATGGCCTTCATGGAATTATTAACATACCATATCCTTCAGAAAGAGTACCCTGACATTCCCTGAGCTTACCATGCAGGGCACAATGGAGAAAATCTCAACAGTTAGGAATTCTAAACTAGCACTCAAATTTAAGCTCCATGTTCAAGATCACTCTGAGCTCCAGCATATATATTGATAGCATACCTATTGGTTAGTGTCTGATGCTTTTCTGCCTGATTTCACACTGATTATCATGCCAAGCCTTCCCAATGATTTTTTTTTAAGTACTGAATTTAAGAATGCAAGATCAAATGTGCCCCCTCCCGCCGGTGCCCACTACAACATGTGGTTTCAAATATTCAACAAATAGCTTTACCTGATGGTCTCTTTACAGGAGGGTCTTTTACTTTTCACCCACTATTAACCCAAGAAATACTCTAGTGATATAACCCCTTTAACAGTTCCTATTATTGAAATTTAAAAATATAAGGCCAGGCACAGTGGCTCACACTTGTAATCTTAGCAGTCTGGGAGGTTAAAGCTGGCGGATCCCCTGAGCTCAAGAGTTTGAGACCAGCCTGCGCAAGAACAAGACCTCATCTCTAAAAATAGCCAGGTGTTGTGGTGGGCGCCTATCGTCCCAGCTACTCGGGAGGCTGAGTCCAGAGAAATGCTTGAGCCCAGGAGTTGAGATTGCTGTGAACTATAACACCACAGCACTCTACCAGGATGACAAAGTGAGACTCTGTCTCAAAAAAAAATAAAAATAAAAATATAATGCCGCATACCCTCAACCACGCACAAATATATCCCACCAGTTCTCACAAAGAGCTAAATTTAAGTCTGGTAGAAGAAAGAACTCTGCTAAGTATGCTTTAAACATGCAGCGTGGCTAACTTTGCCAACAGAACTCATCTTCCCTTTTTCTAAAGCAGCCAGCTGTGACTTCATTTTGAATTTAGGCTATAATTTTTCTGATTTTTCTCTCTGCATGTAAATATTTATTTGTGAAGTCTTGAATTCTGAGCTACCTCCAACTGTAGAAATGACTTGGGCACGTTGTCATGTGCATAATCTTAAGGCCTCTAGCATCTCGGAATATACAAAATCTCTCTCTTGTTATTTAATTAATGTCAAACTCATAATGTCATGCAACATTGCTGTTGAAAGATTTCTACTTTTCAACATGTCTATTCTCCTCATTAGTTACTCCTAACTGGAAGGAGTAACACTTCTAAGCAAATCAAAGGCACCTGTACAGGAAATGATTAAAGGGTTTGACTACTCGTCATAATATTGGAACAAGATCTGGAGGAAAATATTAATGAATAAAGGATTCTAACCCTGTATAAGCAAGTAAATGCAGCTTTAATATGTAACATTAGTGTCTTCAAAAAGTCAACTGGACTTTACATAGGATTATATCCATGCATCCCTGCGTTATAGCACCTTAAATAACCTAGACAATTAATAAATATTTGTTAAAAGCATGAATAAGTTTTTAAAAATCCACAAGATATGCCACCTAGTTGGAAGGATAAATCCCTGGCTGCATTAAGCTTGCTATAAATAAATAAACCATGTAATGGCAATCACAGCCCTTGGTGTCAAAGACAAAAACCAAATCTATTTGAAGATAGCTGAGAATATAGTAATTGGGGAGTATAGGGGATGGATTGGACAGGGAAAGCAAATAAAGTTGGCTGTCTAAAAAGATTCCCTGTGCTGTAGCTGAGAGTACTTTAAACACTCCCACCCTGCCAATGGCAGCTGCTTTCACAGCCAGCACTGCCCCTGGGGCCAGCTCCCAGGCTCAGAGGGCACTCGGGGAGCCCACCTCACTCTAGTGCACCAGATTCACTTTGAGGAATTTGCAGCAGAGCCATCATCTCTGCTGATCACTTGCAGGAAAGACACCTAAACCAGACAGCTGTGGTGTGGCCATTTCCAGATGTGTCGAAGCAGAAAAAGAGAGTGAGGCAGACGGCTGGGAGAGCCCAGAGATCAGAGCTGGACGGCGAGGACGGCCGGTGCTCCAGTGTCCAGTCTCTTGGAAAGCCTGGCCATCCTTCAATTCTTTGGGATGACTCAACATCCAAAAGGTCAGGGTAACAAAACAGCAAGGCAGAATAAAAATTAAAATGAGAGACCGAGAACGTAACAGCAGCCTGGACTTCCTTTGAGGGCTCTGGGAGCCAGTGACATGTTTGAAGCAGGGTGACCCATGAAGGGCTGATCATCTTTATAAACAGCAAGCTGGCTGAGAGCAGAAAACGGGTTGGAATGGGGCAAGATTGCGAGGAGGAGGCTTTTGTGGTCATTTTCCAGTTTATGATCCCAGGGAAGCATCCGTTGCTAATGTGTAATGCAGATAACTGGCATAATTCAAACAGATGGGTTATTTCTCTTCCAAAGGGCATATTTTATGTAACATCTCTAAACATCATATGAAAAGACATTCTTTTTCACTATAGCAGCAGTGAATTCTAGATCGCTAACCCAAAAGCCCCATGCTTATGTAATTCAATCATTAGAACTAGCGATTAAGTCACCAGAGAGTTTCTGTTATTTCACAGTGCCATACTGTGTAATCGCCCAAGGCATATACCACCTACAGTTCCTTCAGCAAGGCCTTCAACATAAGTAAATTTCAACAAACGAATCCATAGGTGATGCTTGGTAGCAGTTATTTTGCTAATGTCACAAAATCTTCCTAAGTCATTTAAGATTTGGGGCTCTCTATACTTCTAAATATAACTAGATACTAAGCTAGCTAAAGAGGGGTGAGCACAAGTTAAGTAGTGAAATGAGGACTGTCATGGTTTTGTAATGAGAAAGAACTTCACTTTCTATAATTTCTTTAGCCCTACCACTAAAGTGTCCCCTGGAACACATGTTTATAAATGATTTTCAGTCTAAAAAATAAGCCACAAAAACATACACCTAAGGTTAACTTGGCCTGACACTTACCATTTTTTAACTATAACTCTGGAGAATTCAAGGGTTTCCTATAACCTCTCTTTATAGATTTTTTTTCTTAGACTTAAATGGTCATCAATGTTATGCCACCTTGTTTTTTTCTCTGTATGATAAACCCAAATGTTCCCTAATTATGTTAGATCCACTTTGTGGTCAGAGGTCTTCATCAAAACTCAAATTTAGGGCACCTGGATTGTGCCAATTGAAAAGTCATACGAAACACATGAAAAAAACCTAATGCCTTTTCTGGCAGATAAGTCACTAAAAACTAGGCCAGAAATTAATCCTGTTTAATCAGTTATAAATCTAAATAAACCAGTAACGCAAGGATTCACCAGCTGCTGAAGGTTGGCATACTACAGGATGGATCATGAATAATTTTTCCCAGTTACAAGAATACTGAAGGTACTAATGCAATAATTTTATAAAAAGGATAGCTCAAGTTAGCAAGCATCTAATATACACTCATAGTGCACTATTCACAGTGCTTGGAATCATTTAATAATTAAAACCGTCCTATGAGGTATGTATTTTTATTATCCCTATATTATACCAAGGTGTAATAAATAAGCTCAGTAACTTCCCCAAGGTAACAACCAATAAAGCAGAGTAGAAGGCCAGCATCAACCCTCTGAACTATTTCCCAGGGCCTAGATATTACTTAACATTGACAATCACTACATTCTTTGGTAAAATGACAACACAAAGCAAAATAAGCCAAAAAACAAAAAGCCACACAGGATAAACTGTAGACCCTTCTGCAATGCCTCTACCATCAACTTCATTGAAAGAAGTCTCAGGAGCTCCACTTGTGATGATGGTCAATTTTAAATGTCAACTAAACTGGGCCACAGTGTGCCCAGACATCTGATCGTGCATCGGCTGTGGGTGTGTCTGCAAGGGTGTTTCTGGAAGAGGTGGGCGTTTGAATTGGTGGGCTGAGTAAAGCAGATGGCCCTTCACTCCCCCACGGGGATGGGATCCATCCAGTCCACTAAGAGTCTGAATAGAGCACAAAGGCAGAGAAAGATTGAATTGGCTCTCACTGCCTGACCAGCTGAGCTGCAATGCTGGACTTCTGCCCTTGGGTGGGATTTATGCCATTGGTCTCCTGGTTTTCAGGCCTTCACATCTAGACTGGAATTTACACTACCAGCTTTCCTGGTCCCCAGTCACAAGATTTCTCAGTTAAAAGAGGAGAGGGAGGGGAGGAGAGGGGTGAGGATAGGTGGAGGGAGGGCGATTGGTGGGATCACGTCTATGGTTTATCCTATGGGGGTACATGTGAGTCTTTCTAAATGTAGAATATAAATGTCTTAGCACAATAACTAAGAAAAAGACATAAAGGCTATGTTAACCAGTTGGATGAAAGTATTTCAAACTGTATATAGAAACAACACACTATACCCCATGATAGTATTAATGTACACAGCTATGATTTAATTTTTTAAAAAGAGATTTTTTAACTTGAATCTTTTATAATAACAGTCTTAGTAATCACCTGAGCCCATTCTTCACAAAAGGTCTCATTATATACAGAGTTGTCCCACAGTGTCCATAGGTAGTCACAGATGTCCAGTAGATGACAAACTACGATTCTCAAGTCCCTTATAGAAAATGACAAAGTATTTGCCTATAATCATGGCCTCCTAGATACTTTAAATTATCTCTAGATTACGTACAATACCTAATACAATGTAAATTCTTTGTAAATAGTTCTTATATTGTACTGTTTAGGGAAATAACGAAAGAAAATGTCTGTACGTGTTCAGCACAGACACAATTTTTTTCAAATATTTTAGATTCACAGTCAATTGAATCTACAGATGTGGAACCCACAGACACAGTCTGACTGCCTATAAATCTCATGTTTATCTCACTGTATATAGAGATTAGAGGTATAATATCTACACACCACGCACAGTTCTTCACTGCTTAATGACCGGGGATACACACTGATAAATATAGTTGTGTGATTTGATTGTTATGCGAGCAGCACGGAAGGCACACACACACACACAAAGGGTCCAGCCCACTACACATCTGGGCTATACGGTACAGTTCCTAGGGACAAACCTATACAGCATGTAACTCTACTGTACACTGTAGGCAAATATAACACACTGGTATCTATGTGATCTAAACATATCTAAATACAGAAAAGGGACAGTAAAAACACGGTCAAAACCCCAAGAATACACCTGAATAGGATACTTACCATGAAAGGAGCTTGCAGGATGGAAGCTGCCCTGGGTGAGTCGGTGGGTGAAATGTTAAGGCCTAGGATGCTCCCGGACACAACTAAGGACTTTATAAACTCTGTGTGCTTAGGTTATAAGAAATTTATTTTCGGAATATTTATATCTTCAATAATAATTGATCTTAGTGTACTGTAACTTTTTTTACTTCATAAATTGTTAAATTCTTTAACTTGAATCTTTTGCAGTAACAGTCTAAAACACACGCTGTACAGCTGCACAAAAATATTTTCTTTGTTTACATCCTTATTCCACAGGCTTTCTAATTTAATTTTTCTTTTTCACGTTTGAAATTTCTTTCTTAAAAGCAAAAGCACAAACACCCACATCAGGCTAAGCCTGCACGGGGGCAGGGCTGTCACTATCTGTCTTCCACCTCTGTGCCTTGCTCCCCACCCCCCGGAAGGTCTTCAAAGCCAGTAACACGCTGTCTGCCTTCTCCAACGCCTCCGGCAGGACCTGCCTGAGGCTGTTTTACAGTTACCTGTTTTTTAAAAAATGAGAGCAACAAGTACACTCTAAAATAATGATAAAAAGTATAGCACACTAAATACTAGGTAATAAGAATTGTTTAGCTCTATTATGATCTTATGACACTGCTGTCATATATGTGGCTCATCACTGACCAAAGCATCGTTATGTGACGGATGTATGGCTCTGTGTGTGTGTATAATAGGCATTTTATTATAGAGAATTGGCTATGTCTCTCCCACTGGTCTATTACTCTGGAGGAGCCCAACTAAAGCACTATTATTCTATTAGTTTCTAAACTCGCTACTGATAGCCAATTAAAAAATGCAAACGCATAAACCAATGACATACTTAAGACTTCCTATGTCAAAGAACAGTCCTATGACACCCAGAGGTACAATGTATTTCCAATTGAGGGCCACATGACCCCACCCAAGCCAGGACAGACTATCAGTGACTCGGGGACAGAACAACAGTAAGTCACAGCATTCTTTGCAAGGTATAACCAGGTTCTTCCTACTTACCATACACGCCAATGACAATTACAGAGTGGACAGTTGGCCAAAATATCAACAAAGCAACCAAGCACGATCACCTATTTGGATTTTCTCTATCTATTGTCAGCTACTTAGGTTTTTCTTGTTAATATTGTTGGCTTTGGCTCACCGTCTGTAACTCAGAGGCTAGGGCACCAGAGCCGGTGGCTTCAAATCCAGCCTGGGCCTGCCAAACAACAATGACAATTACAACCAAAAAATAGCTGGGCATTGTGGCAAGTGCCTGCAGTCCCAGCTACTTGGGAGGCTGAGGCAAGAGAATCGCTTAAGCCTGAGTTGGAGGTTGCTGTGAGCTGTGACACCATGGCACTCTATGAAGAGCGACATAATGAGACTCTGTCTCAAAAAAATTGTTGGCTTTCTTTGCCCACTGACCATATTTCAGTGAAAACAGACACCAAATGGAAGCTAGCCCTTTCCCGTATGCCACGCATCCTCCTGCCTTACATCACACAGCTCCAGAACTACTGAAGTCCAAATAAGAGTAGTGCAGAAAAAGGGAAGGGATCTGGGAGGGCACAGAGCTGCCACCCTGGCCTGAGACTGCCTCCTGCAGGACTTCACATGTAGGAAACTCAATTTGTATCTTGTTTAAGATACTTTATTTTATTTTTTATTTGGGCATTACGTTATATATACAGTAGAACCTCTGTAAATTATCCACCCAAGGAACTGTAACAAACCGGTCAACATGTGGAGGTGGTCAACGTAAGGGGAACTAAGCCCACTGTACTGATATGATACATACATGTGGGGCATGTCTGGTCTATGAAAATTAGGTGAAGTTAAGAAGGTGGGACCACTTAACCAAGATGTTTCTGAGTCTCTGACGCAGAAACTATGGGACATAATAGTTGTAAGTTTGGGAGTAATTATTATAAGTAATAGATAATAAAATATCTGTGTGTTTCCTGACATTGGCATTAATTCCTCAGAACGCATTAGGATGTCACTCCCCTGAAATTACTCTTGAGTTATTCAAAATCATGCCATTAGTTATTACTTGGTCTGCCTGACCATTTCGCTGGACCTGTCCCCATTATATCTGGTAGCAGGTAGGCCCCAGCGAGCAGGCGTCATATCTGGTTTCGCTTGTCATTGTTTTTCCACAATGTATACAACAGTATCCAGCACAGGGGGCAGGAACAGTAAGTATTTGTTGAATAAATAAACAAATAAATGTGACCTGAAGGATAAAGGAATGAATGGCGATCAAGCGCTAACATCTATTTGACTGAGTGATTTTTCTTTTCTTTGTTGGCCAATCCCACCCGTCCAGAGCGTTTTATACACCAAAGATCTTGCCTCCTCCATGACTGTTATGTAATGAAGTCCAGCCCCAGAAAAGAAAAGTTACTTGAGGTCACATCCCGAATTGATTTCTGTGGCTGGATCATACATGCTTATTTTGTATTCCAAAGAAAAAGCAGTCACTGGAATGGAGAGAGCCTGGGATGTTAACAGACTGTCGCAGGAGCTCTGGGGACATGAAGGACAGGAGACGGGGGGCGTTCCTTGGTCCATCTCTCCAGAGCCCCAGCCTTGACGTCTTTGTTTATGATCTCTGGAGCCCAGACCTAGTTCATCTCCAGTTTTTCAAAAGCAGTTGAAGTGAACTGAATAGTCTAAATGTACTGATTTCAAAAAGCATACAATAAAAGAAACGATTTTTGGAGAAACAATTTCAGGAGAAGGAGGATAAGAATTCCCCCCTCAAAAAAAATTTCAAACCCTGATTTTAGCTAGGTCATGTTTAGTTGATTCTTGTTTTATACTTTGCATAACTCTCTAGAGCTAAGTAAGGGGAAAATACAGAGGGTGTTAAAAAATGTATACACATTTTGTGAAAAATACCATATTAAAATTGTAATACTCAGTATACACTGATAATACTTCTTATCTTATACATTGTATCTCTTGTAATTGCAGAAGTCAAACGTGATTTAAGTATTACAATTTTAATATAGTTTTTTCCTTTCTTAAAGTGTGCATATATTTTTGTGGCACCCTCTGTATTTATTTCCTAATATTCCCTGTCATAGGAATATTTGCTAATATTCTTCTGTTCATAAGAACAGGCTCCTCTTTGTAAAATAAAACCCAAGCCACTGTGGTGGCAGTGACATTCAGCCTTGGAATTCCTGTAATATTTCTGCCTGAATGGAGATTGACACAATTTCTTTTCCAGTTATTCTCAGTGAGGTACAGCTACTTTGATAGTACGAAGTCCTGGACTATAAGAAAAATGATGAAATGAGACTTATTCTCATTTCTACTTCATTATTTTCAAAGCCTGTTCTCATACATGATCACAACCACTCTAAGAGACAGAACAAGGAGAAAATATTGACAAGTCTCCCCTAACACTTTAAATCCTCATGTCAAATTGCTCCTAGGTGTCTCTCCCCAGGAATCCCAGGAGCCCAGATACTTTAAACTCTGCCCGTCTAAAACCAAACTTTCCATCAGCCTCATGTTTAGAAAAACGAAAAAAGAGACAGGTGTGGTTCTGTTGCCCAGGCTGGAGTGCAATGGCCAATCACAGGCACTGTGACCTTGAACTCTAGGCCTCAAGCCATCAACCCACCTCATCCTCCCAAGCAGTTGCAAGTGGGTGGGACTACAGGTGTGCACCACCACGCTGCCATAGCCTCATCTTTTTAAGGGATTGGTTTTATTTAGGTATGACCAGACAGGTAGACATAAATGTCATGAAGGAAGAATTTTTTTAAATTCACAGTTCCCTAGAAACAGGGGGGGATGGCAGGGAATGTCGGGGTGCAGTGCACGTGGTGAACACAGAGCCAGGTGGGAGACAGGGGAACGGGGTCGGGGTGAGATGCAGACACAAGCCTTTATTGTGGTCTCCAAAGGAAGGAACATGTGAGGCGGGGTAAGCAGACTCGAGATTTGCCAGTTTAGATAACTTTAGTAAACTCTTGGGGGCTGGGGTGTCCTTAGATTTGTAGTACCTGGCACTGGGGCAATGAGGACAGGTGTATGGTATGGTAGCCAGGGCTTAGGAGACTGATGAAGGAGGTCGCAGGGGTATGGACTCTGGATCGGTTTATGTCTGAAAGGTGCACTCACAGAGAGCTGGTCACGAACCCTGGGAAGAACACAACCACCCACATATGGTTCCCCTCCTGATTCTAGTCTCATGCATGATGATATCACCCACCCCCACTGAATATTACACCCAGAAACATTCACCCATCAGTGAAAGTCACCACTGATGCCCCATGCTTCTCTCGCTCTCCTCCTCAGCGCCCCTCTCCATCCTCACCATTCAGCTCTTCCCCTCTCCCCATAGCTGCCACAAGCTCTGCAGCAGCCCCCACTGCAGCCCCTACCCAGTTTCGCCCCACCTCATCCTCCCCCTTCTCACCACTGACAACAATAATGACTTTTCTGATGTGCAACTCCAGCCTCCAATCCCCAAGCTCAAACCCTTTGAAGACTCTTATTTTATCTTTAAAAAGCAGGTGAAATTGTACTTTCAACTTCACAGCAGGAGTCTCACCAAATCCTTGAGTAAAACTGGCCTTCTAGGGTAAGCACACTTTCTGTCCTGACACTTCCAAAGAGCTACACTCAGGTCAAGTTACCACAATCAGGAAAACGCAGGCCTAAGGGAGAACCGAAGCTCTTTCATGTGGCCTGACAAGCCGTTCCCATTGTGCTCCTTCCTAGCTAGTCAGCTTCATTCCCCAGGCCACCTGCCTTCTGCCCCAAGCCACACCTTATAGACACTTTAACTTTGAAAACATAAGCCCATGAGCACATCATTCTTCTCACACTCTGTTCTGCTGGGCTGGCTTTTCATAAAACCGCTCAGTGAAGCAGGCAGCGCCTGTGGCTCAAAGGAGTAGGGTGCGGCCCCATATACCAGAGGTGGTGGGTTGAAATCCAGCCCCAGCCAAAAACTGCAAAAAAACAAAAAAGTGCTCAGTGAAGCAATAATGTATAGGAAATATTATAATACATACCTCTCATGGTTTTAAAATATTACATTCAGGCCGGGCTCAGTGGCTCACACTTGTAATCCTACTGCCCTGGGTGGCCAAGGCGGGTGGATTGCCTGAGCAAGAGTGAAACCCCATCTCTAAAAATAGCCAGGCATTACGGCAGGTGCCTGTACTCCCAGCTACTCAGGAGGCTGAGGCAAGAGATCACTTGACCCCAAGAGTTTGAGGTTGCTGTGAGCTATGACACCATGGCACTTTGCCGAGGGCAACAAAGACTCTGTCTCAAAAAATAAAAAATAAAATATTACATTCATAAATTCTTTGACCCTCCTTTCATTGAGAGATAAGGATTCGTATTAATTCCCCACCTCGTGGATGAGAGCAAGGCTCGGTAGTAACTATCAAACAAATTGAATGCATCACCAGAACAAATACTGATACAGAACCACTTTGCTGCAGCTGAACAGAATTAACCATCACCTTCATTCTTCATTTTCAACTCTCTTCACAAGAGAGTGAAACAACTTTGTGTAATGTTGTATCACGCAGAGCCAGCCCATTTGCTCTTCCTATTCGGTAGGCTGAAGATGTAAAAACATAGCTAATAAAAAATGCATGCGTCCCTAATCTGAGAGTCAATACGGAAAATGAATGTGCTCCCCTCCCACAAAAACAAGCAGGTGCACTCCTAATGATTTAAAGACCTCCCTACACACTGTAACATGCCCAGGGTAAAAGCTGCTTCGCGGCCTCAGCCAATGGTACTTTAATAAGAATGTTCCTCGGGACAGCACAGTCAGCCAAGACACATTTCCTAAACCTCTTTCTCCCAAACTTGCAAAATCTTTTAGATGGATGGAAAGACACAATTAACAGGAAATTGCATTTTCTTTGCAGATCAACAAAGCAGCCAACTTAGGAGACCAGACGGAAAAAAAAGATGTATGTAGAGCTTGAGGGGGAAAATGGCCTCTGGTAAAGCAATGCCCGGATTGACATGAAAAAGATCTTACCTGCTGGTGACTGGCAAATATTTAATTCTATCCTGCACACTCACTCTAAAACTTAATAAGACTTTTTCAAAAGTCTTTAAAAATATATTTTAAAATTTAAATTTGGGGGTGGCACCTGTGGCTCAAAGGAGTAGGGCGCTGCCCCATATGCTGGAGGTGGCGGGTTCAAACCCACCCCTGGCCAAAAAAAAAAAAAAAAAAAAATTAATGTTTTAAAAGCCTTCAATAAAAGTCAGAAAGAAATTATTGTATATAGACGAGATAGGCTAAACATTAATCCTTTATTTACTCAACAAGTAGTTTTATGTATCAATAAAATATGTAGACTTTCTAAGCCTACAGAAAAGCTAGATTTCTAAATCCTGGGCATTTTCCTGTTGTCTTCCCTTTTCTTGTACTTACTACCCCCATGACATAGAGCAGAGGAAGGTCGGTAGGGTTCTGAAAGGGAGTAATTTGTGTCTCTAATCTGTCATATTTATCCAAAGGCAATAAGAAAGGAATTCGTATATTTTCAAATTGAAAGCTCAGAAGATTTGAAAATTTGACTCTTGTATCAAATAGATGAGGAAGGATACTTTAATCAGAGATACAGGCAGCAGCTCAAAGAGTAGGGAAGCTACTCAGATAGTCAAGAGTAGGGAAGATAGGCAGAGGTCAGGAACTCAAGTTCCTCCCAGCCCACAGGAAATAGGGACAGTAGTATTGGAGACTTCCTGATGTCCAGCTCCAACCCTCTCTTATTCATCAAGTCAGATGAAAAACATTGAAATGAACAACAGGCAGAAGAACCATGAGGACAAGATGTTGGTAGCCTTGGAAAAGAAAAGAAGTCCTTAGAGCCTGGTCCCTTCCAGGGGACCATTGATAGCTTCAGCACGTTTCTAAGCGAAGGTCCTGGTGTCCTCCGTAGCAGAAGAGATCTTCTCTTCTGCAAAGGCCTCATTCCCCTGGTGAATATCCAGCAAAGGCCAGGACACACAAATTTCCCAAAGCGCCACCATGATCCATTCCTATGGTCACACATCCTCTTTCAGCAAACATCTCGACTGTGTATGAGACTGTGTCTTCCTGGGTGCTAAGGAGACGACAGTGAGCATGACGGACAGAACACTTGTCTTCATTAAGCAGAGGTGACTGACACAGATCAGATGGCAAAGCATTTCATAATATTTGCTATAAATGCCAGGGAAAGGCACAGCAGGATATAAAGAAAACAAAAACGACCGGGGACCTGGCAGAGTCCTGGCTGTCAGGAAAGGCTTCTCTGTGGACCTGGCTTTTAATCTGAGCTCTGAGGCTGAGCAGCAATCAGCCCAGGAAAAGCACGGAGGGGCAGGCCGTTAGGAAGGATGAGCCCTGGAAGATTGCGGGAGGATGGGCGGGAGGGCAGGCAGGGCCAGTGCGAGAGGCTCTCAGGCCAAGCTAAGGATCTTTTTTCACCCTAAGAGCAACAAAAATCCACTGAAGGCTTTTAAGCAGGAGGGTGACTGGATGTGATTGGTCTTTTCTAAAGATTGGCCTGGCGTGGGGAACAGTCTGGGAGGACGATACACGGAGGAGCCCTGACACACAGGGATGACTCCGATCAGGGCGGAGCTAAGGAATGTGGGCTCCAGATCTGAGGCCCTGTTCAACCAGCAGTCTTTAAATACTTATTCAGCATAGATTTAGAGACATGTCTGAAACTGCTTGAGGAAACTGAGGCAAGGAAGCTTGAGTATCAGCTCTGGCCTCTCCTCCACTGCTGTCCATAATTCTGTTTTGGTCCCCGAATACTAACCTGATGGACAAAACTAACCATGCTACCCAGCAAACTTTATTTCCTTTACAAGGAGACCTGGGTCACATGCCCTTCAAGTAGCACCATGCGTGTCGCACACAGGCTGCACACACTCCAAGTAGCACAGCGCCCAACCCCCCTGCAGTTCAGGGCAGCTCTGTCATTGTCGGGGAGCTCACACTTTCCCACCCTACTTTCAACCAGTTTTCTCCATTTCCCATTGCTAGTCATTTTAGCTCCCCGCTATTACGTGGTCCCTGGGATGGGCAGCTGCCCCATCTTTAATCTGACTCTGATTTGGATGACAGGAGTGGGAATGCAGGCAAAGAGAACCATTCCAACACCTGTTAACCGTAGAATTAACGATGGGCAGGAAGTGATAGGGAGACGTGATGGTGGAGAGCATCACACATTCACAACGGCCTGTGGTCTTCCTCAGCCTCCTACTAGGAGCACCCCCACCCTGCCATGAAACTAATAAAAATGTTATAGAGTCTTTTATGGCTCATACTTTATTGTCATCATATCATGTGACTATCTCCATGAGAAGCAACTCTAACCCTGTTTCAGAAGTGAAATTTCCAAGGATCACAAAATTAGCACACAGCAGGAAAATACCCAAACCAAGGACTTCCGAATCCTAATCCATGCTCTTGCTACCAAACGCATTGTCTGTATGTGAAACAATAATCTAACAAACGCTGTAAACAAACAGCAACTGAGAACCAGCCAGCGGAGATGACCACTGCCAGGCCAGGAGGAAACTGCTCTGACCAGGGCACTGGTAGACTCTCAGAGAAAATTTCACTTAAGAATTTAGAATTAGGCTTGGTGCCTGTGGCTCAAGTGGCTAAGGTGCCAGCCACGTACACCTAAGGTGGCAGGTTCAAATCCAGCCTGGGCCCGCCAAACAACAATGACGGCTGCAAACAAAAAATAGCCGGGTATGTGGCAGGCGCCTGTGGTCCCAGCTACTTGGGAGGCGGAGGCAGGAGACTCGCTTGAGCCCAGGAGTTGGAGGTTGCTGTGAGCTGTGATGCCACAGCACTCTACCCAGGGGGATGGCTTGAGGTTCCGTATAAAAAAAAAAAAAAAAAAAACAATTTAGAATTAGCTTTAAGTCACTAACCTGGAATGTACTTAAGTCACCTTTAAACTATAGAAAAAAACAACAAAATACATTATGAACAATGTCCAAAATTAAGAGAAAGTGGGTGAATACATTTGCAACATATGTGACGACACTGTATCTACCTCACACTGGATAAGCTATTAGAAATCAACAAGAAAAAGATAAACCAATACATAGTTAGAGGGCTTGGCACCTGTAGAACAGTGGTTACGGCACCAGCCACATACACCGAGACTAGCAGGTTGGAACCTGGCCTGGGCCTGCTGGACAACAATGACAACTGCACCAAAAACTAGCTGGGCATTCTGGCAGGTGCCTGTAGTCCCAGCTACTTGGGAGGCTGAGACAAGAGAATGACTTGATCCCAGAAGTTGCTGTGAGCTGTGACACCACGGCACTCTACCAAGGGTGACATAGTGAGACTCTCTGTCTCAAAAAATATATAAATAAATAAAAGAGGTCATAGACGATCTACAGAAAAAGAAATGTTACTAATTAACGCGAGAAGATGTTCAACATTGCTAATGTTCAAAGAAATGCAGACTGAAACAATGATGTTCTACTGTTGGCTGGATTTAAAAGGCTGACGTCCTCCACTGCTGGCTGCTGTGTGAGTAAACAAGTACTGTCACAGACCTCAGGAAACTTCAGCAACATCTGTCAAAGCTTCACATGTTCCTATTCCGCAAGTCTCAAATTCCTGGTGTTTACACACTGCATAAACGTTCAAAGGAGTATGTAAATGAATGTCTGTTTTTGGCATTGTTTGTAGAGCAAACAACCTAAGTATCCATCCATCGAGAGTGAGTTTCTTAAATTATGATACAACATGATATTATGTTAAAAACTAAAAAGCTGTTGGCTTGGCACCTGTGGCTCAAGTGGCTAAGGCACCAGCCACGTACACCCAAGGTGGCAGGTTCAAATCCAGTCTCGGCCTGCCAAATAACAATGACGGCTGCAACCAAAAAACAACCGGGCATTGTGGCGGGTGCCTGTGGTCCCAGCTGCTTGGGAGGCTGAGGCAGGAGACTCGCTTGAGCCCAGGAGTTGGAGGTTGCTGTGAGCTGTGATGCCACAGCACTCTACCTAGGTGGACAGCTTGAGGCTCCTGTCTCAAATAAAAAAAGAAAAGAACTACACAGCTGTTGAAAAGCATGAGGCAGCTGTGTACATACAACCTGTAAATATATATATATATATATATATATATATGCCTGTTGTATGTAGACACGAATCTCAGTAAGGAAAAAGTTAACTTCTATATGAGTGTGTGCATTAAATGAAAACAAGAAAAAACCAAATACTCAAAGAGAATGCGCAGTGAGATACATTTTCATCTGTAAGATGAGCATGTTTGCACGCGCGTAGGGTAAAATAGGAAAGGCAGATGCAAAGCTGTCGATGGTGAGCACCTACAGAGGGGAACAGCAGGTGGATGAGTGGAGCAGTGTGACTCAGAAGACGACTTCTACATCCCCACATCGACTTCCGTATATTAAATTGGCATTGCTTCTCCACCTTCTGGCTAAGAACAAGTGTAGTAGATTATTGAATTTTCCAATGATGAGCGAGGATTAAATTATAATTTTTTTCAACCTGCACAAATATGTTAATGTGAAAAAAACGGTGGAGGTTCTGTTCTTGGCAATGACATCGAGATGCTGAGTGAACACACTACATTCTCATTTATGTTGCTTCTGGATCGTTTTTTGTTTCGATATAAAGTTACTTATCACCTGATCTCTCATGAAACATTAATGTAAGGGATCCCTGCTTCCTTCCTCCAACTTTACCGATAGGCAAATTAGGTGTTCCCATTATTTTCTTTGAAATATTACCATTTTTAAACCAGACTTCAGAGCTGATAAATTCTTGTCTAGGATAAGGTAAAAGAAAACCTGAGTATCAATTGCCTTCCAGTTTTCAAGTCCTAACTTCCCAGGCTTTCCTCCCTCCGGGGATCTCTTAAAATATGAAAGGGCTGCCCCATAGCTTTCAGACCCCTGCAGTTTAACCACACAGAACATGCTTATTAATTTGCCTTTCTTGGAGAACATAATGATCAAATCATCTGAAATAAGTAGGAGGACTGAGCTAGATTTGAGCACTTATTTGACTTTACACCTCACCCTACCGCTCATCTTTCCAAGCATTCCAGGAGAGTTTGGGCAGTAGGAAGCCAGTTAATTTTAATCTCTTATGCTAAGAGATCCCTCAAAAAGCTCTAACATTTTGTTATAAAAACCACTGTGTTCAGCTTCTGAGATCTCATCATTTGGTAGCTTGCTAATAGTCTCCATTTGCTCTGCGTCATTTAATTAATATACATGAAGAAGCCAGCATCACACAGAGAGCCAGACTCAGATTACTGTCCACTGAGTTCTTGAAAATCCACACACAGTCACAGCAGGCCAGATTCCCCTTCAGGTTAGCAAAGGTTCATTTCTTGTGTGGGACCTTGTTGAACACACTCATATTTTAAGAGCCCTCTTTGAACACAGCACTACATGTTCAAGATATTATAATTTATTCACCAAATGTTCAGTACTATCACTTGCAGAATCTTACTATACACAGGAGGAGTTTTAAACTCCAATTTCCTTGTCCTCCTCCCTGGAGCTTTTGGAACACTGCTTCTTCCTCACACCTACAAGGCAATGCTTTCTGCTGTAACATGCATGTCCTCTTCAGCACGCTCTCCCTCGTTCCCTGGTGACGATTTCTGCACCAGGCTCCCCTTCTGTTCTTCCATCTACACCACACTTGGTTCCAGGACCCCTTCACTTGTGATGATCTGCTCTTCCCCCATCTCAGCCTCTCACCCTAGAACTCCAATTATAAAATTACCACTAATTGCATAATTCCCAAAATCTCTAGTTTAGATTTCTACACTGCCTGGGTTTTGTTTTTTCTCCCTTCCTCCGGGATCCCAGTGATCTCACCGCTCTGGGAGTTCTAAATCACTGGCTCTTTCTATCTGCCCCTATCTTCCCCAGAGCCCTCTCTACCCAGTGCTGGCTCTACAGACTCACGTGGGCCCTCAGTTTCTTCACCCCATGCTCCTTCACAACCTTCAGGTCTGCACAAGACACAGGACACAAGGCTCATTGTAAATGTATGTCCTCACTGTCCAGTGGCCCTCACTTCCTCTGCCAGGGCCTTCTACCACATCCAAAATGACTCCTATGAAATTTTTCAAATCTCTAATACCCTTCCCACTTTCAGCAATAACTTCGCTTCTAATTTCTTTTTCTTTCTTCTTTTTTTTTTTTGACACAGATTCTCACTATGTTGCCCTCAGTAGAGTGCTGTAGCATCACAGCTCACAGCAACCTATAACCCTTATGCTTAAGTAATTCTCTTGCCTCATCCTCCCAAGTGGCTGGGACTACAGGTGCCCGCCACAACATTTGGCTATTTTTTTTTGTTGCACTTATCATTGTTGATCTTAGCTGGCCCGGGCCAGGTTCGAACTTGCCGGCCTCAGTGTATATGGCCGGTGCCCTACCCACTGAGCTAACGGGCACTGGCCTTTGCTTCTAATTTTACCAATAGGAAAAATAAGTTGAGGAGTTCCTTGTTGCACCTACCATCTTTATCTATGCCTCCATATTCTGCCTCTTCTCTCTCCTACATTATCAATCCATTTTTTTCTCTACTGAAATATTCATAACAATCTTTATCCTATATACAGTCCCTTAGGCTGGACACAGGTGGCTCACACCTATAATCTCATCAAGTTCGGGAGGCCAAGACCAGAGGATCACTCGAAGCCAAGAGTTTGAGACAAGCCTGGGCAACATAGCCAGGCACCATCTCTAGGCCATTGCCACAGCCATGGTGGCCACTTACAGATGGCTGGCTCTGCAGCCAGGGGCAAGGACACATTCTCCACCACTGCGTCCCCACAGGTTCCAAGACTTAACTCACAAAGAGCACCCAAAACTGAAAGGCTGCCGAAAAGAAAGGCTCTACCTCCTGGGACAGAGAAATGGCTGTTGATCAGGACTGGCCTAGTGTTTACCCTGTGGCAGCACCATTTAAACATATCCAGTAAAAAAAAAAAGCATGCCACAGCAAAGGAGAGAAATCTAGAACGTTTAAAGATCCCCAGTTTTCTGCGTTTGACTCCTGTACTGATTGTTGGCACTGAGTGGCCAGCTGCACCGGACAGTGATAAGAAATGTGAAAAAACGCTTTCCAATTGACAATGACACTGCCGACCATGTTTCATCAGGACCATCTATTGGAAACCCCAAAGCCCAAGTAGTAAGCTTGAGGGTTAAACTTGACAGTGTGAACGGAGATGACCATGCAAAGGAGAAACTGCACTTGGAGAGCGATAGTGCAAGACCACAGATGTGCTCACCCCCAAAACAGGTGGTGCCCTTCAAAGAGGCGGAGTTACGATCATGCAGCATGGCCACCAACAGCTCCATGCCACGAGTCTTGGAAAGCCAAAGAACAAGTTCTTCCTTTGGATGTCACATGCCTCACTGTCTCATTTCATTGAGGATTCTACTCAATATCAACTCCTACAAAGGTCTTCTTGGAACCTTCTATCTAAAATACCCACCTTTATGAGGGTTAATGGGTACAAAAGTATGGTTAGAATAGAGAGAGTTAACAATATTTGCACGCACACTATAGTATGTTATGATCGACAATAAGTTAGGGTAAATTTTAAAATAACCCAAAGAGTGGAATTAGAATCTTCCTAACACAGAGAATGTTAAGTGCCTAAGGTGATGAATATCCCAATTACCCTGATTTAATTGATTCACACTGTCTGCCTGTATCAAAACATTACTTGTACCCTATAAAAACATGCAACTATTACGTAGGCATAATTAAAGATAAATTTTTTTAAATAAAACATCTTCCTTTAGTTACTATTTCTCTTTTCCATTGCTTTATTTTATTGGGCCAATCTTGCATTTTCAGAACTTTTACAGATAGTAACAGCTTCCTTAAATCCAAATCTCTCCAAACTCCCACCAAGGAATAGCAAATAAAGTCACCCATAATCCATACCGAGCACAATTAGGGAGTCAGAAAACACTACAAATTTCAATGGACATACGAGTGATAAAATAAGCAGCATAACTCAGCATGGCCAACCCCAAAATAAGACTTCAACTGCTTGGAAATGAGAAGTGGGTCATCAGGACCTAGGAATAGTGGAAAACAAAAAACCACCTAAAAGTTAGTAAACCAAAGAAATCTTTCAGAAAGGTATCAAATAAAACACGATGATGAGTAAATTATATACCTTTTAAAATGCAGACTCAAAAAAAAACCCCAGCAAATCTGCTCAAGAAAAAAAAAAGAGAAATCACATATAAACAAAGAAAGAAAGTGCAAAAGAAAAAGGATCATTGAAACAGAAGTTCTATTTAAAATACCAAAAGATGATCTTTCACCAATTCAACCACATGAATTTGAAAAGGTAGCTAAAAGTGACAACTTCCTAAACATACACACACACTCCATCCTTTATTGAACCCCAATACAGATAGTAACAGTTCAATTTTCATAGAAGTGTTAGAAAAAATTATCCCCCCAAGTAAAAAGCACCCTCACGAAAAAGCACAAGATCAATGTGGTTTTATGGGTGAAATTCCATTAAACCTTCAAAGAAGAGATCATTCCCATGCTTCTTATATTGTTCCAGAACACCGAAAAGCAAGCACAAACTGACAAATTCTTTTTATGAAGCTGATACAATACTGATACCTACATCTGATTTCATAAAAGATTGTACAGAGAATAGCACATAACTACAAAACTCACTTATGAATAGTGATGGTAATTTATACATATAACCATTAGCAGATAAAATAGTATTGCATTAACAAGTGCTATGTTTCCATAGATGCAAGGATGTTTCCTTTTTATATAACACATTAATGTAGTTTGCCTTTTTACCAGACATAAGGAGAAAAATCGTATGATTATCTCAAGATACTAAAAGGGCTTTCAGGGCCTTCAACAGAATTCAAGGCCACTCCTGATTTCAAAAAACACTCAATAAAATAGAACCTGATGGTTATTTCCATGTACATGCGCATGTATATAAATCCCTCAGACATAAACCCAGCTTCTTCATGGGAAAACACTGAAGCAGTAGTTCTCAACCTTCCTGATGCCATGGTCCGTTAATATAGTTCCTGTGGGTCACAACTCACAGGTTGAGAACCACTGCACTAGAGGCATTTCAAATTCAAGTCAGGAATAGGAAAGGATGATTAATTAAAGAGGGCAATAGCCTATGTAATCAGACAAGAAAAAGCAATCAAAAACATGAGATTCAAAAGTATGACAAAATTATAAATATTTGTAGGTTATGTAACAGTATATCTATAAACCCCGTGATAATCAAAGGTAAGAATTAAAAGAATTTGGTGAAGTAGAAAGTGATAAAAATCAACACATAAAAATAAATAGGCTTTAGGGGAGAAGGGAGAGGAGGGGGGGTGGATGGGTGGAGGGAGGGTGATTGGTGGGATCACCTGTATGGTTTACCTTACAAGGGTACAAGTGAATCTTTCTAAAAGTAGAATATAAACGTCTTAACACAATAACTAAGAAAATGACAAGAAAGTTATATTAATCAGTTTGATGAAAATATTTCAAATTGGATATGAAAACACCACACTGTACTCCATGATTTCATTAATGTACACAGCTATGATGTGATAAAAATAAATAATTATTACTCATTCGTGTAAGTACTTTGGAAGGTGCAGGCAGGAGAATCACTTAGGGTCAAGAGTTCAAAACCAGCCTGAGCAATGTAGTGAAACCCTATCTCCACAAAAAAAATATAAAAATTAGCCAGGTGCAGTAGTACATGCCTATAGTACCAGATATTCAGGAGGCTGAGTGAGACAAGAAGATCACTATGCCCAGGAGTTTGAGGTTGCAGTGAGCTAGGCTGATATCACTACAGTCCAACTGGCACAACAGAGGGAGATTCTCTTAAAAAAAAAAAAAAGTTTCTGCAGCTAAATAAGTTGATCCTTAAGTACAAAGAAAACTAACTATGCAAGAAAAACTCAGAAAAGAAACTTCTGCTTCTGACCAAGACAGAGTAATCCACGTGAAAGAAACAAACAAAACACTGAACACAATTCATGACTTCAAGCAATGAAGAACAGTGATCTCAGAGAGATGAGAATGAGATGAAGTAGCCCTGTCGTTACTCAGCTTACCACCTGCAGAGATTTTCCAGATTATGGAACTGAAAGGGGGAACCTAGGAAGAGCTCCGTAGCCCAGTTGTCTCTCTGAGTTGAGAAGACAAACCCAGGAGTTCAGGGAGGCCAAGGGAAGTAGAGTTCACAGGAGGGATCACCTAACTTTATATTATTTCTAAACTATTTACTGAATTAAAAAATCTGAAATGACACTTCTTGAGGAAGAGGTCAGATATTCCCAAACATCCCCCGTTATTTACTCCTTAAATGACGACAATTAAGTATACAATATCAATATAATAAAGAATATCTTTTTAAAAATACAATTTACTTTTAAAGAGGTCTATCTCTATAATCAATCTCTATTTATCTTTGATGCAGCCTGTTCTTGACCTAAGGATCAACTATTCCCACCTCCAAGTCTGCCTTTCACATTTAGAAAGAAGTAGTCACGCATTTAACTGCACTCTTCCTCCCTGGCTGCCTGCCAGAAACAACCACAGTTCAGTATTACAGCTTCTCCTTCAGAAGTAATTAGGAAGTTAATCTTACGTAGAAAACATTATTACCCAGCAGACCACAGAACCAGCTTAACTACTTGACATAAGTGCTGTTCCTTCTCTGTCTGTGAGAATATTCAAAGACAAAGTCAACACTATCCCCCTAGCTGTCCTGTCATCACGGTTTGGGGGATGTTGGAGCCCATCACAACCTATCAGTCACAGGGAACCAAGACATCCCAACTTCTTTAAAAAGCAGTGATTATGAAGCAGTGGAGCCAAAGAACATGGGGTGCAGTTAAATTCCTGGTTTATTAGAATAAGGGATGATGTCTCCGTAACAAAGAAGCTTTCTCAAGCTCAAACCTTCAGAAAATTCCTTACTGCTCCTGACCAATGCCAGGGGCAAAATCACGCAGAAAAAGAGAATGTCTGTTTAATTTGACACTGGAATATCTGTTGCCTCCTATGTGATTTCTCTTACTTCACTTGGAAAGCATCTCATTCTTCAAATTCATCACCTCTATTCATGAATGGGGGAGCTCGGTGTCTTCTAGAATGAAAGAGACCCCAGATGATAGAGGTGGCTGCCCTCTCTGCTTGGCTGGCCTCGGTGCCCAAGAGGCTGGGGACACCTGCAAATCAGACGGCCTTCACACGTCTTTCGGGGAACTGCATCCTTTTCAGAAGTCAATAGCCACTTTTACCAATTTATTCTCTCACTAAACTGGCTCTTACAGCAAATACTGAAATTCTTAAGAATGCTGTGGAAACGGAAAACATTTGAAATTGAGATGGCAGCGGCAGGCCAACTGCAAAGCTATTTCCAGTCAGCCACAGTCGGGCTTACACAACAGGGACTTTCCAGTAGTAAACAGACCTTGGAAACCTGCTTGGAAACAGCACCACTCAAAAGAATATGGGGATTTAGAAAGGAAAACAGCACCGTTTCCGCCTCTAAGCAACATATACTTCATCCTAATAGCCTAATACTGAAGTGCTCTAAGTACAGCACCTGAACTTTAGCTTAATTATTTCTACTCCTGCAGGAGGGTAAGGGGGAATGTTCTAAAATAAATTTTTCTACCCATTTAGCCATATGAGTCTCCTGAGTTTGGCCTTATCTTTTGTGCATCTGAATTTTACATTATCAAAAGAAAATCAACCTGCCCCCCTATTTAGGAAGAAAATCCCTTGTTGGAAAAGAAATTGACAATTTCCCTTTCCCTGCCTCCCTTCAGATAAGCGACTCCCCCTGAGGGACTTCATAGTAATTGAATGTCATGTGAAATTTACCAAATAACAAAGGTCTGATGTGCTCTACAGAATGTTCCACGTAGCCCGAATCCCTACCTGCCTCTGGCTTTTAAACAAAATACTGCACGAGGAATCTGTATATTGAAGAACAGAGAATATTGTTCTCTGACAAATTTGGCAGCATTGCCTATAGCAGAGGTGGAGGGAAGCCCTTTTAATATTATATAAGAGGCAAACAGTCCAATTTTTCAATAACTTCATAGTTCATTTAGTGCAATCTCCTTAGCCAAGGAAACGAAGGCCCTCGAGCTCAATAACTGGGCTTAAGCCAGAGACAGACAGAAAGAGAGAGAGAGGGCACTGAGGCCAGGGCTACTCACACCAGGTGCCACCTCACCAAGGGGTACAAGCCATATTTTAATTAGCTCATCTATTAGCCAGGTTCTGAACACATACTGAACCCAGAAGGGGGTTTCAAAGACCACTGGCTTTTTATCAGAGTCAATTTTAAGCTCAGGCTCTGCGCCTCCATGCTGATTTCCACCTCCCATCCCTCCATACCTGGACTCTTCCCCTGTTTTACCTTCAGAAGCTTTGAAGCATGTTCTTTTTAGGGGTGTCTTCCTATCACTCATAAAAAGAAAAAGTTTTGAGGCTCAGCGTCTGTGGCTCAAGTGGCTAAGGTGCCAGCCACATACACCTAAGGTAGCAGGTTCGAATCTAGCCCAAGCCTGCCAAAAACAACAATAACAGCTGTAACCAAAAAATAGCCAGGTGTTGTGGGGGGCGCCTGTGGTCCCAGCTAATTGGGAGGCGGAGGCAGTAGACTCACTTGAGCCCAGGAGTTGGAAGTTGCTGTGAGCTGTGATGCCACAGCACTCTACCCAGGGTGACAGCTTGAGGCTCTGTCTCAAAAAAGAAAAGAAAGGAAAAAGCTTTGAAGTAGAAACATTTGGAGGGAAAGTAACCACCTCCTCTCCTATACCAGCTGTAAAATAAACACATCCAGACATCTGAATAAAGGAAAGAGAAAGGAGGTATCTCTTGGGCAGGGTCTGTCCCTTTTTCTCTCCAGGACTTGGCTATTACTTTCTACTAAAAAAAAAAAAAAAAAGAAAGAAAGAAAAGACAGCCTGCAAAGATGCCTCCAAATTAACTGCGATTTGTGTCACAGTCTGCTCTTTGTCCCTTTGGGTACTTTCTATAAGTAAGTCAGGTCCACTCAGGGAATTAGTTCTCTCTGCCAAAGCTAAGGGGCCAGTCTCAAGCAAGCAGATGCATTCTGCTCCTCCTCGTGCTTAACTCACCTAGAGACAGCATATAAATCCAGTGTTTGGTGAGGCTACACTGGGCTCTGGTAACACTCTAGAAACACCTCTTAGTGAATGAGCAGAATGTGAATTGGATGTCACCCTCCGTATGCTGACTGGGGACCCATCACCCACGTAGTTCAGTAAAAGGCCTTGAAGGGACTCCTGGGACACACTTACGATGGGGACATTCACTAGAATTAGAGAAGCTATTACCATGATCTAAAAGCCACACACGTGTGTACTTTTTTAATTTTAAGCTTGAGACTAAAATAAGAGGCCAAAGATAAATGAACTGCATTACAATAAATACTCCCAGCCCCAGGGATCTTCGCCTTTCCTGCTTACATATTCCTTACTTCCTTCTTTTCCCACAATAACTAAAAGAAGCATTAGATCTTTACTTCAATTGCAAAATCACCCGTGTTTTACCAATAAGCAGTCGTTAAGGCTCCGTGTAGGGTATGACTGTAGGTTCTGAGAATGCCAGGTAGAATGAGACGCTATCTCTGTTCTACAAATTTCGTGGGAGCAACACACTCTGATATTTTCAATGATGAAGTTCCAGAAAGACTTTCTGACTAAACACATACCTTGAGTTTTCTGCATCCTTTTAAAATCCAACTGCTCAGAACAAAAAGACAAAAGAGAAAGCTGGAGGAAGGCATGGACTAGCTGTAGCTGCAGAACACCTCTTTGGAACCTGTGATTTAATCAGTCTAGACAAGTGCCTTTGGTTAGATTCGGGTAACTAAGAATACACAGGGAGAAGTAAATCCTGACCCAATTCTATCATTAACTAATTGCTAAAACCGTGTGCTCTCGTTCTCTTTTGAAATTTCCCTTCCACTTTCCGTGAGCCAGCCAAAGTCTTCAGCCTCCAGATTATTCCAAGTGAAGAGACCGCTGTGCCAGATATTCATGTCTGTAAAAATATTATCTCCCAGCTAAGTCCTCCCGTCTCTCAGAAGTCAGGAGGGATCTGCCCATTTCCTTTCATACCTTCTCTCACTAAGTTGCATATGCATCAGGCAGGGACCGTGGCTTATTTATTCTGCTGTCCTTGCCACCTACATGATGCACGATGCCCAGCTGCTACCAGGCAGTCAATAAATGTAATAAACACTAGCTCAGTGAACTTCCTCCCCGACATCTAGCTTAATATCTCTGCATGCTGAATGTCAACTGTGTACTGATTGGCTAGTATAATTATACTCTTAATTGGCCAATTATCAAAGAAAAAGTACTACTATCAAGTTTGCACTATAATTGTTTAGGCTGTTATGTCATCAGACTAGCTACGTAACAAACAGAAGCAAACATCAGTGAGACAGGGCACTTGGGCACTTGTGATACCAAAGCATTCCTTGGCCACATGTCTTTGACCCTGACTTTTATCCCTGAAATAATCATTCACTTTATATTTGCCAACCATAATGAGTGGAATAGCGTACACCATAAACAGTCCAATGGCTTTACCAATTATGACTAGAAGGGCATGTACTTATTATGTTCCAAAAAGAACCTGGCAAAGGCAGCACAGTGGAGGGGATTCAGCTGAGACTGAAGTCAGGGTGCTGATTATCTTGGCCATTTGGCTATTTAAAGAGTGCAAATAAAAAACCTGCATGGTCCTCATCCACCCCAGTGGAAAGGCATCTTTCCTACTGAAACTACCTTCCAGCTGCATAATATATAAGTCTCTAAAAAGAGATTTCAACTCCCCGGTAAAGATTCCCTGAACACCTGCTACATCTCAGTTACTACACTAAATATCAGATCAATAACACCTCAGACACTCTCAGTCTAGTTAAAAAGCTGGCAAACATTTTCTGTAAAGAGCCAAATAGTAAATGTTGTGGGCTGTGTGGGTTACACAAGCTCTGTGGCAATCACTGTTGCCTGCAGAGCAAAAGCAGCCTTAGAAAATATGCAAACTATTAAATACGGCTGTGTTCCAATAAAGCTTTATTTATGACTTCAGTCAGCTGGCTGAATTTGGCCCATGAACATAATTTGCCAATGCCTGGTCTAGTTCACGATTGACATTTTCTAAAATTTGCAGAACCATGAGCTATGTGTCCAGCTTGTGTTTGTATATCACTTCATAATTTAGGAAGCTATTTTATGTACACTGACTCAAAATTCAATCATTTATACCAACCCTTTGAAGTAGGTAGGTCTTATTATCTTCATTTTATAAATGAGAAAACTAAGGCTCAAATAATTGCTTTCCTAAAGTCATTACCCAGCTAGGGGTGGGAATGGGATTTGAGCTTCTGTTTTACAGGCATAGATTTGGTGAAACACATAGTTTTCACCAAAACTTACTTCTCCTTCCTCTGGGTGCACAGCCAGACTACATCTCCCAGGCTCCTTTGCAGTTGGGTGTGGCCATGTGATTAGATTCTGGGAAATGGAATTAGGGCCTTGCCCATTAAAACTTCCTCATAAAAATTTCCTACATGTGGTCCTTTACTTTATTTTCCCCTCCTAGTTGGCTGGAAAGGAGATACTCTGAGATACCTTGTAACATGTTGACAACAGCAGAATTACAAGATAGAAGGAGACTGGGTCCCTGGATCACCACTTGGAAGAGAACAGCCCAACCAGGAAGTGTATAAGACCATGGGAGGTGTGAGGACCTTGTATGAAGCCACTGAGAGATGGAGCTTTAACTGTTACAGCAGTTAGCATTACCCTAGCCTAGCTAATACAGCCTGTGTCCAGGTCCTACGTGGTTTGTGTTCAACAGAGATGCCAGGGATGAGTTTACCAAGCCGATGACGCAAAATCAATCATATTTCACACAGGAGATATGTCAAAGAAAGAGGTGCCTTCAAAAAAAGAGCAATTGTTGTAAATGGTTAGATAGTCAACTAGCAAGGCAGTGGAAGGAGAGACCACAAAGATAAGCATTAGGAAAGGACTGTGGAAAAAGCATTTGCAAAGAACATAAGGCAGCGATTAGATCTGCCTCTAGAGCACCCAACCTGGAAGGGTGGAAGAAGAGGCTGGATGCAGGGAGACCACCTCTATGGTCTCATCAGCACTGGCCTCATCAGAGCAGAGCTGGGAGTCAGCAAAAGACTGTTCTCTTTTATTTTTATTTTTTTCAGATTCCTATAAGGGTACAGATAATTAAGTTGTTTACATTTGTTAGGTAAAGTCCAAATTGCAGTTGTGCCCCACCCCAGGAGATGTGCCACATACCCTTACATTGTGCCAGTTAGGTGAGAGCTTGCCAATCCTCGCCCCCCTCTGCCCCCTCCCCCCCACTTGACTTTAATTGTGTTTTTCTCCTGTGTGGGTAGGTATTTATTCAAAAGACTGTTCTTTAAATAGGCTAATTCTTGGACAAATTTGATATTTTTCTGATTATAAATATGTTAATTACAAGTGTGCAAAGAAGCATGAAGAAAATCAATCACTATCCCAAAACCAAAGACGATGAGTATTGATATTTCAAGGCACAAACTTCTGAGCTTATTTTTACCTTTCCCTTTAACATACACATGTAGGGATTAAAAAAAACGAGACTATAGTATTTCCCATCCAGTATAATGCAACCCCTGGCATCTTCTCTCATCAGCCACTGTGGATCTTCACCTCACTGTCAGTCACTGCCTCGTCCCATGGTGCAGATGTGCTATGGTTTTTTTAAAATCAGTTGTCGGTGGCTCGGCGCCTGTGGCTCAATCGGCTAAGGCGCCAGCCACGTACACCTAAGGTGGCGGGTTCGAATCCCCAGCCCGGGCCCGCCAAACAACAATGATGGCTGCAACCAAAAAATGGCCGGGCGTTGTGGCGGGCGCC